>CAAKHF010009616.1:0-25341 GCA_901007745.1 Hippocampus kuda
AAAATGCTCGTTTGCGACGCTACGCCGGAACAAATGTGCACGTGTGAACGCAACTGGGTTAAATTTGTTCCAGAGCAAATGCTCGTGAAGAGTTGATTACGTACGGCGAGAATGCGTTGCTTTCGTGCTCTGTCGGACTTTCGTTATTTGTTAAATAACGACCCAAGACTTGTCTGGCAAGCACCTCTTGGGTTATACCATCTCAACTATAACGGGAAGGGGGAAATAATCCCCAAACGTCATCTTTCCTTTTGTAGGAGACTGCACTGTCTCGGAGTTGTTTGTGTAGTTTATTCCTTTGTTGTGTGTTAACATCCCCCCGTGCCTCATAGAATTTATTTCGTGATTTCCTCTCTTGATTTTTCTGTTTGGCGCATTACATTTTTGCTTTTCTGAGTGTCATTGAAGTCATCGTTGAATCACGTTATCGGGGGGGCGGTCACTCTCGAGCAGAAGGCACGGAGACCGAGAAGGAGAAGGACGTGCCTGTACAGTAGTTGCTTGAGTTGTGTAGACGTTTAAAAAAGAACCAACACGACAGCTCATTTGTTTTCTGTCATTTTGATCCGCTACAGAAACTGCCGTGTGAACGCAAGTGGGGCTGCAACGACACTGTGCCGGTGCTGTCACGCTCAGTGGCTTTGCACGTGTGAACGCTCCACAAAATTTGGTCCGGTGTAAAATATATCGCAACAAAATATATCGGTGCAGCGCCGGAGCAAATGTGTGCCGTGTGAACAGCCCTATAATCACCACGAGAAGGCATAGGGACATGAACAGGGAAACAACTCAATGGGGAATAAAAGACACTGTGTAACCCCATACATAAGGCGCATCATATTACAGGACGCACTGTCGGCTTTTGGGAAATTTTAGTCCTTTTAGGTGCCCCTTATAGTGCGGAAAATACGGTAAATAACTTGGAGAAAAATTACTTTACAATAGCCAGGGGTTGCGTTCATGCAATGGTTTTCAAAGTATGAGTGAAGTTAGATGATGGGAATGGTTTCTGAGGAGATCCATGTCAAATAAAAGTTTTATTGCACTGAATCACTCTCATCGTTAATTTAGCTGTCAGATCTAAATAAGAACTGGCTCATGTTTCACTGTTGTCATGCTGCTACAACTTCTTACATAGCATTCATTTCATGTCTTAACCATGGAATTTTAAATGTCTTCTTTCAGTATTTCCTATAAGTACCCCTGAACCATTGGTGCTGCTTACACCACCACGGTGCCTCACAGCCAATCGCACGCAGCAGGGAGTCCTTCTTACCTGGATCCCGCCCGCCAATCACACAGCACCGATCCAGCATTACGTTATGGAGTTTCGTTTAGGGGAACGATGGGAGGTTCTGGATGACGGCATCCCCTCAGGCGAGACAGAGATGCTCGCTCGTGACCTCATCCAGGTAAACACAGAAAACTGAGTTTCCTTGGTTCACTATGCATGTAACACTCTTTCAAACCGAAAGGTTTGTTGTTAATGTGCTCCCACACCTACATTATTTGACGGGGTAACAGTTTGCAAGTGACACAGGCATAGTTGTGTCATGCAAGGATTTTGACTGCCCCTCGTGCTGAAAGAATCCACAACAGACGCTCTTTTTGAGCAAAGCATTCAGTGAGTTGCGCCCACACTGCAGGCAAAATGAATCAATATAAATAATGAAAATCATTTTCAGAAGTCTCCTTCAAATATATGCGTGAGGTAAATAAAATCAACATATTTTTAATGACTAAAGTTCTGACACTGATGTTCTTGAACTGCTTGCTGAACTGATTCTGCTGTAATACACGTTTGAGCTTCTGTCTGATGCTGACTCTTTTATCTCTCCTTGCATCAAACTGAAAACACCCACTCAGATTTCTTCTCCACGCTTGTACAACACACACATGCTTGAACGTTTTTTACGACTAGTTGTTTATTTCACTAAGATGATATCAACTTTTTTATCTACAGTGGTAGCTCTACTTACGAACGTCTTTTTATACGAAATGATCAAGTTACGAAACGCCGCAACAGGAAAATATTGCCTCTAGTTATGAAAGAAATTTCAAGATAGGAAAGGTAAAAAATGATCTTTTACTAAAAATACAGTATGGCCTACTACTCGCAGCTCAGAGTTTCTTGAACGCAACATACTTGTAGCGGCTCTGCCATCGACTATTACTGAGCATTATCCTGGCATCCCATTGGCTAAGAGGGACCTCTACTGTGTGTGTCCACATGTATAGATATACAAATAGATATGTGTCTATGCAGCGTCCTCGTCAATCGCCCTCAGGCCAAGAGGTGTTCCGATAGTTTTATGTAAATGTGAATCCGTAGAAAAAGTGTTCACCAGTCAGGCGATCACTCACTGTGCTGATGTTTGCCTTGGACATTTTCAAAGGATTGTTAAAAGCTGACAAAAGCAAACATCCTTTGATCAGTTCTTTACAAAATGCCAGGCAAAAACCACTTCTGAGAGAGAACATGGACAAAAGAGGCCAAAAAACGATGAGGACACAGTTAAAAGTTAAATGACCATCATTTGTATCCTTTATTCTTGTTTTTTACATTATGCACAACTCTCATTTATTGTACAATAATCCAATTGTATTTGTTACATATTTTGATGCTTTTTATGCTTTAGAAAACATTTATGTCTGACTTTTGGGGAGCTTGGAATGGATTAGGGTATTTACATGGAAAATGTGTCTCTACTTACAAAATTTTCGAGTTAAGAAATTTCCAATTAATTTCGTAGGGAGAGGTACCACTGTATGGTTATGTTATTAAAGTAAAGTGTGATGTTTGTTGGCTTTTTTATTCATTTTCCTTTTGAATTGCCAGTTTGAAAGCATTGGTACTGATCAGGATAATTACCAGTAATTCAATTTCATTTTATTCTTGGCCATTTTTTATATATATTATATTCGACAGTTCAAGTGCAGAACAATATCAAATAACACTACTTACCTACCGAAAATGGACAATCAATTCATATTTTTTCACATATCCATACTATTAGGCAGCCCCCATGTCTGGGTGTTGTTTTTACAAATTATTGACCTATCTAAAGTGTTGAAAAAGGCTTGCTGTCTTTGATGATGCAATGTTTTTGGGGTCTCCTGAAAAGTGATGATTTTGGAGGTTAAAGCAAAATATTTGCTTTGGTTTGTTTAAACACATTGGTAGAATGTTAATGATGGTTGAACCTTGACATTCTTGTTCTTCTCTTAAGGAGGCCTGGTATGAGTTCCGTGTCATGGCCGTCATGGATGACACGATCAGTGAGCCGAGCAACATAGTCGGAGTGTCCAGTACAGGTAAGGGGTTCTGCTGTGGAATGCTGATTTAGAAACTTAGAAACAAAACAGTCCTGACTGAGATGAAATGCAGTATTAGCTCAACTTTCTTGAAAACTTCGACAACACATGCTGTGAATTTAGTTGATTGGACCGAATTTGGAAAGGCAGAAACCTGTCTATGTGAGAGCCTGTGGTCAAGAAGAGTATTTCAAGGGACAACCTGACCATGAAGTCAGAGGAATTGTATGAAAATCTCTGCTGCTTTGATAGTCCCAATGAGCACATTTGTATCTGTAAATAGGATCTATAACAATAAGGTACTTTGGATTATAAGGTGCACCTTCAATGAATGGCCTGTTTTAAAACTGTTTTCATTGATAGGGTGCACCACATTATAAGGCGCATAGATAGAAGCGACAATAGTGGCTGTGGTTGCGTTATGCATCTACTAGATGGAGCGACTCTAAAAGTAATATAATACAATACAATACAGTTTCATTTATATAGAGCTTTCAAAACCGCTGCAGCTGTAACAAAGCACTTTACAGACTGTTTCAAATTCAGAATATTGATCCATACATCAATCGCATCAGATTATAAAGCGCACTGTTGGCTTTTGAGAAAATTTCATGCTTTTAGGTGTGCCATATAATGCGGAAAATACAGTACATTGACTTACATTGTCAGCTGGTCAAATACACCCTTGAAGCGTCTCAAATAGTCCTTGTTCAAAAATCATGATATTGTTCCAAATTAATGTGAAGCATCCTTGGATTATGTGAGCAAACATAGCAAACTGCCAGAGTCAGCTTTTCAGATAAATACCCGTGTCATGCTTTGAAAACACAAATGAGTAATTTAATAATTTACTTTGTTTGGTGATTTTGAAACTTTTATTGACTCGAATGCCGCTGAGGAATTGGGGGGGGGTGAGACAGAAGTGGCAAAAATACTGAATATAGGGATGAGATTTTTCCGCTCTTTGGTGGAATTCCGCTTTTTTTCCAGTCAAAATGGACCTTTTTTTATATTGTTCCAAATCCGCTGAGAAAATTTTAGAGGGGGGGGGGGGTCTGGTGTTATTTCTGGGCTGCCGGACTTACTTGTCTTCGGCAGCCTCGGGACTCGTAATGTTTACAAATAAAGTTTGCAAGCATCCATTTTGAATACTGTACCGTTTTTTCCTTGCAAAACGTTAGTTTGTTGTTACTTCGTATATGGGCTAAAACCAACCTTATTTGTTGTGATTGGTTGTTTATATCGGCAAATGCCGAATCACAACCAAGCCGTGTTTGCCTTCCTAAACCCCTTTTCCGCGAATTCTGAATGGTTTTGCATGAGGGAAATATTGTATTGAAATTACTCTTGTATGTAGTCTATATTAAACAAATGCCGAATGTTATCGAGACTCGTGACGAGGCTAATTTGCGTCAGATAGATGCGCATCTCAAAAACAAGTTTCAATGGGACTGGTTGGATAGAAAGCTGATGGTGTCCCCAGTAGGAACCAGTAAAGAGGAACCATTGTCTGTGCTTGAGTCGGATTTTGTGAAAAATCTCGATGTTGCTGGTAAAGCTCTGTGTACAGTGTGTGTACGATGTCATTCTATACGGAAAAGGCATTGATAACCCATATATAGTTAACAGTTTGGGACTTCACTATCACTGTTTGAGGTAAGAATCAACAGCTTTTTATCACATTTACACAGCATTTTATGAATAAAAGTAATGAACAAATCTTAAATATGGCAGGGAATGTGTTTCCTTTTTTAGTTTTGATGTTGAGCAGCAAATTTGAAGTTACAGCATACAAAAAATGCTGAGAAAAATTGTAAAATTTTGTTGATAAAATGAATGGTTTTAAGGCTTTAAAATCTCTAAAACCCATTAGCTTCCGGGGGCTTTGCCCCCTGGGTCCCCTTCCGGGGCGTTGCCTGCGGCCCCCAGACCCCCGGCTGATTTTCAGATTTTCAGACACTAGCCATTCTCATCCCTGTTAATATTGTAAGATTGAAATGAAATTGCAGAAACACAGGATAAAATCACCGTGAAGAAAACAACAAAATCGATGATCAAAAAATGCTGAGACACTTCCTTGCACAAAAAACTGGCAAAAGTGAAGACCTCACTGTTGATACTTCGAATGATACCCTGCAGCACTGTCATGTCGCCGTCCAGTCAATGAAGACTGACAGAGGGTACAATGTTGCCCGCCTGATAACTTTCATCAACTGGCGCATAGAAATACCAAACAGCGTTTCAGAAAATGGATGGATGGACAGGTAGTTTTCAGAATCAGGCTGTAACATGACAAAATGTAGATTTAAAGAATAATAAATAATGAATACTTTCCAAATGCACCATTTATGTTGATATGCAGTATCATATGTCAGGTTTATGTACTACATACTCACAAATGTTACACTGCCTCACTTTGCACACTCGCCGCATCATTCTTCACCATGATATCATCCCACAACCTCAATAAGTAGCCCCCGGGCTGCTTCCATCCTGCTAGAAGCTTATTCGTGGGCCCATAACTGTTCGTCACTGTAAGCCTCTTCATACTGCACTTAGCACAGTGTAGTGCTCCTTCATCCAAGCCATGGCGCAACAGAGCAGCCCCACCCACTGTGAAAATCATGTGTTGTCTGGTTGGAGCAGCTTGTGTCTCCATGCCAACGATACACAGTCAGCCTGGTACTGGGTCACTCAGTTCACTACTTCCCGTGCACTTTTGTTTTAGGAGCAGATAGCATATTGTTGACTGTGAAATTCGGCAATTCAAACACGAATGTACTGAAATGTTATAATTAATTTACCCCCTTTGTGCTTCATATGCCAGGAGACAACGAGTATAACAGTGATAAAGATTCCCAATTTGAAACATCATTATGAGATGAAGCATAGGCATTTTGAAGAGGGATCGAGTTTGTGTGAGCAAAATAAACAATTCTCAGATGCTGAAATAATAAAAGAGTGATTGTTTCATTTGATTTTTGCATATGTTAGTTTTGCAATTCCTGAGCTTCTTTTTTTTTTTTTGCGACATTAAAAATGAAAAATGGTCTGAACCCCCTTGTGATGTATTTGCATTCACGAGAGTGATCGTGTTTTGCTATTTGTTTTACTGAATGTGAAAATTGATTTAGCTCATATCTTTTTGGTTATTTTTGACTGTTACAGTATTATCGAATGTGGCTTGACCAACCCCAATAAATGGACCTTTGAACAACTAAACATTTTTTGAGGCCCTTTCAGATTTGAAATTGAGTATCTCTGCTTTAGAACTTGGTTGTAGGCTTATTGTCAGAATTAAAGACACATTCTGCAACCATTTATAGTTGCAGTATGCCAGCTTTCATCTAAATTTAAACCTCTCAAAAACTTGATGTATGAAGCAAGTACATAATAGTTACTCCAAGCAGCAAACAGTCAGGAGAGTTTCTGACTGGCTGAAGTACTCTTTAAGTTCTCTGCTGCCCCCAAACGTTAGATTATCCAGTTCTTTGCTGGGTAGCTACACAGAAGGACATTTTCTGACTTAGCTGACTTGGGCCGAGGAGCTGGATCAATCATAGTACTGACCCATAGTGAGAGACAACCGTTCATGCTCACATTCACACGTTCAAACATTTTAAGGTCCTCTTCTTTGGAACTCATAGTGCCCAACGGGAGCCCACACGAACACAAGGACGGATAACTACCAGCACTTGCGTAACTAACCACCATCATCATACACTTGTTTTTGCTTATGCATTTTTCTTTCTTATCCTCTTGCTTATCTTTTTCTTGCTATTCATGACATGACAATTCATATTCTTACTTTGCAGACTTCTTTCCTCCTCCAGAGCTGGTTGAGGAATCAGGGTTGGCGCGACCAGTTGTGGCTGGCATCGTAGCCACCATCTGCTTTTTGGCTGCAGCCATCCTTTTCAGTACAATGGCAGCCTGCTTTGTCAATAAGCAGCGGCGGCGGAAGCTAAAAAAAAAAAAAGGTAAGGGAGAAGGTCACCGGTATTTTTGTACCTAAAACTGTGGATCCGTCTGACAGGGTCCACCATCCTTTTTAAAATTGGGAGCTACTTCTTGGGGTACAGAAAATTGGGAATGGCTATTAGTTGCATACACATCCCTGGAAGAACAAATTCACTCAAATTACATTAAAAAATGGTCATTCCTAATTTATATTCCTTGATGGGAAGAGACTGATCATGTTAATGATTTCTCACAATAATTACCAAGGAATACAATACAATAAATACATCCTGATTTATAGCACGTATTTTATTTTTTGCTAATTTTTAGCCTGAATTTTACATTATTTCTAAAGTCTAAATAAATGTAAATATTTTGAGATGATTGATTTAAGATCATATCCCTTTTGCTGCGAAGGTTTGTGAGCGTCTATGATGGTAGCGAATGTTGATTTTTCTTCTGGGTTTGTTCAAGGTCACAAACATTTGCAAAGATGTTTGCCATGCATTCGCAAAATGTTTTATTGGTTGCAAAAAAGTTTTCTCGTCGCCAAGAAATTTTGAATATGTTCACTTAAAACCTTTGCCGCTTGGTGTGATACAAATTTTAGATAAATTTTACATCATATAAGACAGACCAGCATCAAAATGAGTGTGCTTTATTCCATGATTTCTTCTTCAGTGATTTATTTGTGAAAAGTCATGACATTTGAACCAGTGAAATTTGCCAAATTTGTTTTCTTTCAGATCCACCTCTTTCCATTACCCACTTAAGAAAAAGTATGGCCACGCCGTAAGTACACAAAACTCTATTGAAAAAATAATTGTTGACTACCCAAATCTTACCATAATTTTAAAACTTGTTTTTATTGTACAAACATGGTATGGGGTTTTGTTTTGTTTTTGTTTTTTTCCAACTGTCAGGCCCATCAGAGTCGAAAGCAAAGCGAACCATTGATCAGTGTAGCAGAGGTTCCTAAGACAAATCACAGTCATCCTACATCTCCTTTCACCACCCATAAAACCTAAATCTGGATATTTAAAGTGAATTGCAATCAGAGCATACAGGGATGATTAAAAAAAAAAAAAGATCACTCTCTTTACTTCCAAATGGGAATCAATGTGAAATAAAGTGGCATTAAGTAACTATGACAATAAATCTGATCGTCTTCCACTAGGATTTGAATAGTGAGGTCAAATCCTTTAGTTTTACTGGAGACTGAAAACTCTGGAGGCGGCCTGGTGGTTGACTGGTTAGCGCGTTGACCTCACAGTGCAGTCCCGGCTCTGGCCTTCCTGTGTGGAGTTTGCATGTTCTCCCCGTGCCTGTGTGGCTTTTCTTGGGTTTCCTCTCACATTCCAAAAACATGCATGACAGGCTGATTGAACACTCCAAATTGTCCCGAGGTGTGAGCGTGGATGGATGGTTGTTCGTTTCTGTGTGCCCTGCGATTGGCTGGTAACCGGTTCATAGTGTCCCCCGCCTACTGCCTGAAGACAGCTGGGATCGGCTCCAGCACCCTCCGCAACCCTTGTGAGGATAAAGCCAGCACCCCCCGTGACCCTTGTGAGGATAAAGCGGATCGGAAAATGGATGGACTGAAAACTCTGGATTGGACACAGAACTTGGAAAACAGCATCCAGGGCTCGACTAGGACATGATATCAGCCCCACTTGAAGTTTTTGGCTTGGACGTGCCCTTTAGCAGAGCACAATGAATCAGTAATTTATTTGTCGCCCATATGAAGTTATTTTACTATTATTGCAAACCCAAAAGGTTTGTAATAATAGGGAGAGATTATTTCAATTCATGATGTGGGAAATTCAACGTTTACCATTATATTAAAAAAAGACATTACAAAATATAAATGCGAGTATTTTGAACAACCTGGAAAAACTGCAACAAACACGACATTATGGGACTATCCCACCAACGCTTGGAACGCTTCCATCTCAGTTCTTTTGAGTTCTAGCTATTCAGTTCCATTTAGTACCTTAAGGTTACATTTTTTGAAATAATAAACATACCACCTCCCAAGATAACCAAAAAGAACGGGCTAAACTGGCTTCAGTCATGCTTTTAACTGAATTAAATGATGGCAGCATACTTAAAATGCATGGACAAGCTGAGGCACTCTAATATAGAGGAGTTTATTGTCCATGCATTTCACCTCAGTCTTCATCGGGACTTTTGAGGCATCACAAGAGTGCAGCACATTTAAATGAAAAAGCAGTCATGTCACAGTATCACGTGATCGATGCCATCCTGAGGGAAAAAAATGCATGCATTGCACATTACACTACATACACAAACAGATGACTGGAGAAAAGATCCAATGAACAAGTCAAGTCAAGTCAGTTTTATTGTCAAATACGTGCAACATACAGCACAGATGAAATTACTTTCCTCTCTCAACCACAGTGCAAACATATAGTGCATTGAAACACACACAGCTAAAAATAATGGCAGTAACCTAAACTGCATAAAATACATAAAGATATAGATATACAAATATGAACAAATAAACATTAAATAGCAACAACAGAAAAGTAAGGGCACAAATAAAATACACAGCTTCATCAAACAGTGTGGAATGTCATCAGTGACAAATTTGTTGAAGAACAATGGCTATCAGATGCCATAGTGCAGGTAGATTTTATGAAATAATATATTGAGATGTCAGTTATGGACAGACCAAGTAAAATATGAAACATCTGCTGTGTATAATGTTATTTGGGGGAAAACAGAAGCATATAAACACAAAATATGGCACGTAACTTTTTTAGTGCCATGGTTATTGAAGTTATTCCATAGCAAACATTTACAACTTCTCTGCAGGGAGACCTTTTGGATTGGCCATCTAAAGGTCATGACCCACCTGGGTCTTAGTGAGGAAATTGACGTCTCCCTTTATCACTACGAATGGTGTTCTGCAGCGTAATTCCAGATTTACCTGAGTCCACTCTGCATTTAGTGCCTTGTTTTTAATGCTTCCTTCATGGTGGAAATTTTTGGCTTTAGCTGAGGGAAGTGACTTGACAGACTGTATTTTGAGTTTATATGCTGCTGTTTCCCCCCCCCCCCCAAAAAACAAATTCTAGCAACACATTTTTTTATCGTTTTTAACGGCAGCACTGTCATCCTCCCTGTTTTTCTAATAACAGCTTTATGTTAAAAAATAAACGAACAAAGCCATAACATTTTGTGCACTTTTATTAGTGGAAAATGGTCGGTCAATCATTTTAGATGTGTGTCAAAAATTATAACTTAAATTATAAAAAATTATAAAATATAAATTATAATGATGTGGGTAAAACCAGGAGAGGAAAATAGCAGCGGGTATTGAAAGAAACCTTTTGATAGCTTTAAAGAAAGCAATGAACTCGTGGAACATGACCAAAAGGAGAGAAGAGGCAACCCATCTGTCAGCAAGAAGAATAGCCAGGTCAGAAAGACTGGAATTTACAGAAATAGGCGTAAAATTTCTGGGATTTAAAAAAAATAAAAATTATGAACTGTTGGACTGCAAATGAACTCAGAGGTCTCCAGAAACATTTGGATGGAGATGGGGGAAATGCCACCAAAATGATGATTTAAAAAAAAAAAAAAAAAAAAAACAACAACAACGGCGTACATGAGGGACAAGAAATGTAATGTTTTAGACTGGCCAAGATAAGTGACTTGAACTTTAGCTGGCTTACTGAACTAAGTCATCCCCAAATAGAAACAATAATTGAAAGGTCAGACAATGAAAAAGCACATTTAAAGAAATTAATGCAAACTTTTTGTTACTAACATCAGTAGGTGACTGTCAGTGGCCATAATATTGTATATAATTGACATCACTGTTCCAGTACTTTCGGAGGGGTAGTGTTGTTTTTTGTTTGTTTTTTTTTGTCACATATTAAGCATCCATGGTAATTTATACGTGATGGTCCAACAATTACTTTCTCTCTTGCTCTTATCCTCAAGTTCCAGTTCCCCTAATATCAAAGGACCTTTGTTACTCTCCATTCTCTGTGATTTGACATTTCTTCATCCCATCTAGCATTTCCTAACTCCTGTATATACCAGTACCAGGCTGCTGTATTTTCCAAGCACTCCTTTTCACCCTTATTCCGCCTTACTCTCTGATCTCCCCCAATTTTACAGGAGTCCAATTAGCCTCATTCCCAGTATTGAGCATTATTGGGAGGGGCTGGATGCAAGTTGGTACAAACCCAAATTTTCCAGTGCAGAGTGAGTGCCAAACAGTCCAGTCTCCCTTAAAAATTGCACACTCTGTTCACCTTGGCACCTTTGTTTGATTCCCAGTCCAAATATTTGACCCAGCTGCATGTTCTGAGTCGAATACACCCACAAGGCAACAATACTGTTTGTGGTTTTTCCTCAGTTGAACATAGAAGATATTTATTCTTGATGAAAATATCTCGCACTGCAAGTATCATATTGTCTGTTTATCTAGAGTCAAGTGAAAAAAAAAAAAGGACACAATTGTTTTATGTCTCAAGAAATCATCCCGAATCATCTTGTTCTTATAATATCTTAAAGTCATACTCATGGAATTGGGGAAACAAATGACAAAGTGACAAAGTGCAGCCATGGTAGAGTCCAGCTCACACTGGAAATGAATTTAACTTATTGCCAGCAATCCGGACCAAACACTGACATAAGTCATACATAGCCTGAACCGCCTCAGGAGACTGATGTTGATACTCATACACTGGTTAGGCGAACTCCCACGGACTGCTGACTCTGCTGAGGGCGTAAACGGTTCCACTGTTCTACGACCAGGACTAAAACCTCACTGCTCCGCTTGAATCTGAGATTCAACTTCCTGATGGACCCTATTCTCCAGCACCCCTGATTAGACCTTACCCGGGAGGATGAGAAGTGAGAGCCCCCTCGAGTTGTAATACACCCTCCAGTTCCTCTTCTTAAAAAGGTGGACCACCATTCTGGTGGGCCAATCTTGAGGCACCTGTCCCCAAAGTCCACAAGATGTTGTAGAGGTGTGTCAACCAGGACAACCCCACAACATCCAGAGCCTTGAGGAACTCCGGGCTGATCTCCTGCCCCTCTGGGTCTTTGCCATCGAGGAGCTTTTTAACCACATCGGTGACTTTAACCACAGAGATAGGAGAACCCACCTCAGAGTCCCCAGAATCTGCTTCCTCTGAGGAAGGCATGTCGGTGGAATTGAGGGGGTCTTCAAAGTATTCTCCCCACAAACTCACAATGTCCCGAGTTGAGGTCTTGACTATACTCAATATTAATGGTGCACTCCTTATATTAATGGTGTGCCAAAGTGGCCCAATAGGCCTACTTCTTATGCTTGACGGCCGTTATTTCATGCTACCATCTAAAGTGAAACCAGCGCAGGAAACACAGAGACTTAATGTCAGAGAAGTAGATGAGAACAGTGGAGCTGAAAAAAAAAAAATGTTTGCTCGTGGAAATTGTCCGGTAACTTCCTCGCATTGGCCGGTGATCAAAAAGTTAATTTAACACCCAAGATATTGTCACCTTCGAATATTTTTAGAAACAATTATTCCATCATATATTCCTTTGATTTATCAAATAATCTGATATGATTTATTTCATATTAAAGTGTGTTATGAAATCATTTTTATCCTATTACTGTCTGTCAACCAATTGTTGTTTATTTGGTGATTGAAAAAACAATTAAACAACTAAGCAATGGACTGATGTACACATCAAACTTTCGAAGCTGATTCAGTTCCTGGTCTAGTCATTGTTGTCCAAAGTAAAAGCAGATGTATTTGCAAAGTATTTGCAAATGACTTTTCTGCTTAGAGGTAAAACTTTTCAGGCGCATCATGGTGGAGGGGAATGCCCAGGGACGTGATTGGATGCTGCAACTCCCTGTCTTGATACCGATGAAAGATGTAGTTGGACTTGTTGTCATATATTCCATTAAATATAAGTTAAAAAAGATTTGCAAATCATTCTATTCTCTTTTTCTTTACGTTTTATGCAACATCCCAACTTCATTGGAATTGGGGGTTATACTGCTTTAAGTATTTAAGCTTTCTTTACTTAATTGACAGTGCGATGACAAACGCATATCTTTAGTTTTAGGTTGTTAAAGCAATATGTAGCAGGATAAATTATGTTACTACCAAGGTAGCAATTTCATCAAATCCATATTGACATTTAACAGTGAAATATGCAGAGCTATATTTTCATGAACAACTTCATTAGCAACCCGATTTCGACTTGTTTGCATCAATCAGACACGGTTCAGAGGAGTTTCTTTCAATTTGGCAAATCTGCTCAAAAATTAAATTGATTTTCTCAGGCTGCCGACACTTCGATTCATTACAAGAAACAATTTTCTTGAGCGTATGGTGAGCTGTTACGCTTCATACAAACAGTTGTGGTGGGGTAGCTAGATTCTCATTACAAACACAGCATTGTAAAAAATGATAATTATAATTCTTTATTTAGTTGCATATTTTTACAACAGAACATTTAAGTGCACGCAAGAATGGTTATGTAAGAAAGTCAATCATTATAAAGTGGAGATATGAATAAACACAGTCACGATATATGGAAACAATTTCTTTAAGATAGTTAACATTTTTCCATGATTGGAAACATTTTAACATCTTGGACAGTAACAGAGTCTTGGTCTCCGATAATGAATTTGAGAAAAGGGTATTTCCTTGTATTAATGCTAACAAACAAATTTGTTGTTGTCATTTTTATGCATGAATTGTATATCCGTGAGCGATTCTGTTGTTTGTGTACCCTTCAGGAATCCGTCACAGAAAAAAAAAATAAAAGATAGTACTGTAACTCTCTGACAAGAAGTAGACAAGAAGTAAATGAGCAAATATCTGACAGACTTCCCATATAAACTATGTTCATCTTGAACTTGGTTTTACCAGTGGGCCAATTGTGTATTTTTGGGGAGCTGGTTCTAAATTTGCCAGCCGAATTGGACAGATGACTGCACTACATTTTTACATGTATTATATTCTTCTTCTTCAGGCAATCTTCAGGAAAGGCGAGTCCAGAAAGCATTCGCTCAAAGACATCGCTATCAGTTTCATCTGAGGATAGTCATGACCAACATGGGAAGAAACCACCCTCAAGTCCAGGAAAGAAGGAGGAGTTGTCTCTGTATAAGAAGACCAAAAGAGCAATAACAAGCAAGAGATACACCATCTCTAAGCAAGAGACTGAAGCAACAACACCTATTGAACTCATCAGTCGCGGCCCAGATGGGCGCTTTGTCATCGATCCCACTGATGCAGAGTTTTCTGTCAAGCCCCGCCGAATTGAGGGTTTTCCTTTCGTGGAAGAATCGGATCTCTATCCTGAATTTCGGCAGTCAGATGAAGAGAATGATGATCTTAGGCCTCTTCCACCAGTTATGGCCCCCCTTCGGCCTCACCAGATTTCACCCATCTCCAGTCATGAATCCTACCTCCAGCCTCCAGCCTACAGCCCCCGTTTCCAGAAGCCCTTTGAAGGTATGACTATCATGGAGAGCAGTCGACTCCAGGCCACGGGGCAGATTCGAGGCTCTCTCCATCACAGGGCTTTCTATGGCTACTTGGGCTCGCATGGGGATCATGATCCCCCTCCTCCTTTTTACATGACCGATACTAGTCCGCTGAGCTCTGTCATGTCCTCCCCTCCATACGTGACTGAAAGTCCCTTTGGTTATCCCATGATTCCAGAAGAAATGGGGGAGGGTGATTTCACACAATATGCTGTCTCTGGCTTCCCTTATCCTCTGACACTAGGTTCTTCCTCCCATTCACCAGAATTTTGGCGGGGAATGGATTTTACATTTTCAACTGTGGAGGGGCCCCAATTCATTTTTCCACCTCCCCACTCTTTGCATCTCCGCCATGATTCTCCCTATCCACCCCCACCACCTGTTCTTCCCCTTAGTGCTTTCCAGACCTCCTCCCTCCCAATGCCCACCTATCCATCTGTATTGCCACTCGAAGCACCACAGAGCTACTCAAGCAAGTCTCCCAGCAAAGCCAGGCCTCATGGCTCTCCAGCCAGGCATTTAGCTATGCAAGAGGCTCAAATAGGGCAGCTAAGACGTACAAGCCACGGTATGGGTGTTCCAGTTATGCCTTACACTGATCCAATGGCCCATATCAGACCTAGCACCCTCAGTAGCCTGGATACCCGATGGTTTGAATCGACCCCCCATTTCAGTCCAAGACAGGCTCGTAGGATGGATTCTGGTGTGCATCAGGTGGTTCTCCAGCCCTCTCGACTTTCCCCTCTCACCCAAAGTCCCTTTAGTTCTCATGAGGGATCCCCTGAGATTGTTGTACGTCCCCGGCCACGTCCAAACCTTATTCAAACTCCCATACCCCCAGAGATGTCTGAGATTAACCTCCTACCTCCATCCACAGTCACCTTCTCAAGGAGATCTTCCCCTTCTTCCTCACCTGCACTAGGCCAGGGTAGCAGAAGGTCCAGTCCTAGCTATCGTTCCCACATGGCCTTTGCTTCATCTGCAACCAGCTATCCAGCTTCCCAGTCCCCATCGCCACCCATGGAAAGCAGGAACATATTTGGGCAGGTGCCATCGCACAGGCGGACCGAGGAGGAGATCCTTCCATCCGAGCCTTCTCCATCCCAGTTGTCAGCTTCAGGGTAGGTGCATCAGCCATGTAGGTAGGGACTGAGTCATCCGCCCAACCCATAAGCTTTTAGTGTGACTTCACTTAAATATTTTGCTTCCTAATGTAGCGTGCAACAGTTGAAATTTGAATTTGAAAACAACAAAACGTCCTCTTCGAAGAGTACCTACCTATTCTACACATAATGTACATAAAAAGCTGTACATACAATGTATGTATATTATATATGTCACTCACCAACTCTAAAACTTCTTTCGATGAATGCTGCCTTGGTATTCTATCAAAATATTTTGTCACAGCAGTATTAAGGAGCAGTCAAATATGCTCAATCCATTGAATCTTTAAGTGAACGTAATCTAAAACAATCAACTATACTCTGTATTGCTCCACAGTTTACGTCTGACCTTAATGAACTTCAATCTATCATTGATGACAAGCGATATTTTTTTATTTCGAGTGGAGTGCTTTATTTATTTATTTATTTTTGGGCCACACTCCCATTAAATTCTGTTGATCGGCAGACATCAGCTCAGGGTCCTTGTCTCCATTTAGATCATACATTATCTTGCTTCCACCAAACAGGAGGAATTCCCTAATATTCATCAAATTGAATCCCCAGATAAATATCCATTGTTATGTCTAGATCCAACCGTTTGAGGATGCCTGTGTCATGCAGAGGGATGCTTTACGAAGAGTTCATCTTGGCAGGCCCTGCGGCCCATCCTCGGCCTGAGTAACCTGTTTTCATTACCAATACTCCCCCTCCACCTTTTCAGATGCTTTCCCAATCTAACTTTCCCTTCTGTTTCTGTAACCCTTTTCTCAATGATTCCTTTAATTGCCTCACGACAACCTCATTCCCAAGGGCAGGTTGTTGGGCCAAGTGTGTCACAGGGCCTGTCCGCTTCTCATGTTCCGCAATGTTTTCATCATTATGAATTAGGGACAGTATGGTAAGTTGATTTTAATAGCTCCTGGAGTCTTACGTGCTTTGTTTTTGATTGATCTCAGCTATCTGGGCAGCGTTGTTGTGACCAAGTCCTCTACACTGCAATAGGTAAGGGTTGGATCCATGTCTGAAAGGGGAGGGGTTAGCAGGTGGGGCTTTTTTGATCACCTCGTCCTTTAAAGGGGAATACAAGAGATGAGTCTTTGCTCAATTTTTGCTTCCCTCAGTCAACTGTAGCTCATTTCAGTGATTTTTTTTCTTCTTCTGTTTTCGCAAATTAAGCATTGGTATTCGTACTAGGTGCTACAGTCGGAAGACATTGAATATCAAAACAAATGGATCACCAACATATTTATATGGCCCGGTGGTTTAATAAGAATAAGAAAACCTTTATTTGTCTCTTCGCAGCAAAATTGGAAGGAAGAAGTAGAAAAAGAAAACATAAAATATTTGCATGCACAAAATAAATGTTTAAAAAAATGAACTGTACACAGTACAGAATGCAATATAAAATATAAAATTAATCATATAAGCATATATGCAACTGCATATATGCTGCATAAGGTGGCTGTGCTATTTACAATGGGTGAATGGGGGGTGAGTTCAGGTTTTCACGTATTAATTCAGCAGCCTGACAGCAACGAGCGGCGGTACCTCTCCCTCTTGCAGTGCGGGTGTAACCGTCTCTGGCTGAAGGTGCTGCCCAGTGCTGTCAAGGGGGCCGGGAGGGCCTGGGAGGGTCTGTCCATCATAGCTGTTAGCTTAGCTAGAATCCTCCTGTTGCCCACCTCCTCCAGTGTCCAGGGAGCAGCCCAGGACATAACTGGCCCTCCTGACCAGTCGGTCCAGTCTCTCTCTGTCCCGGGCTGAGATGCTGCCTGACCAGCAGACTATGCCATAATGGATGGCTGAAGCCACCACAGAGTCATAGAAGGTCTTAAGGAGTGACCGCTGAACCCCAAAAGACCTCAGTTTCCTGAGTAGGAAGAGTGTCCCTTCCTGATCAGGGCGTCCGTGTTGGGGGATCAGTCTAGTTTATTGTTGAGAAGAACACCCAAGTACTTGTAGGAGGTCACCCTCTCGATGTCCGTACGCTGGATGTTCATCGGTGCAGGTGAGGACTGTTTACTGCAGAAATCCTCAACCAACTCCTTAGTTTTCCCGGGGTTGATCTGGAGGTGATTCTGCAGGCACCAGTCCACGAAGTCCTCTGTCAGTCCCCTGTACTTCCGATCATCTTTTTCTGTAATGAGGCCGACAATCGTGGAGTCATCAGAGAACTTCTGAAGGTGGCAGGTTGCAGTGATGGAGCTGAAGTCCGAGGTGGAGAGAGTGAACAGGAATGGAGCCAGGACAGTCCCCTGCGGTGCCCCAGTGCTGCAGAGAAGCCTGTCCGACTCACAGCTCTGTGCCCTCACGTACTGCGGCCGGTTTGTGAGCTAATCTCTAATCCATGAAATGAGGTGGTGGTCCACTCCGGCGTGCTGCAGTTTGTCCCCAGTAAGTTGGGCTGGATGGCGTTGAAGGCACTGGACAACTGATATCATTAACTGGAAGTGTAAAAATACTTTCAGTAGTGTCAAACTATTTAAATGACACAGCCGATGAACAGAATAAAGAACGACTTGATTATCCCTTGACTGACATTGCCTTCGCATCCTGGGAAAAACATTTAGGCATCAGGATACCATGACTGACTGAGACTCATCCATCCATCTTCGACTGCTTATGCGGAGTCGGGTCGCGGGGGCAACATCTTTAGCAGTGAAGTCCAGACGTGTCCTGGGTCGTCCCCGGGGCCTCCTGCCGATGGGACAGGCCCGGAACACCACACCAGGGAGGAGTTCAGGAGGCATCCCAATCAGATGGCCAAGCCACCTTATCTGGCTCCTCTCAACATGAAGGAGAAGCAGCACAACTTTGAGCCCCTCCCGGATGACCGAGCTTCTCACCTTATCTCCAAGGGAGAGCCCGGACACCTAGCGGAGAAAACCCATGTCGGCCGCTTGTATCCGGGACCTCGTTCTTTCGGTCACAACTCATAGCTCGTGACCATAGGTGAGGGTTGGAACGTAGATCGACCAGTAAATTGAGCTTTTGGCTCATCTCCTTCTTTACCACGACAGACCGATACAAAGTCTGAATCACAGCAGACACTGCACCGATCTCCCTGTCGATGTCCCGCTCCTTTCTGCCCTCGCTCGTGAATAAGACCCAGAGATACTTGAACTCCTCCACTTGGGGCAAGATCTCCTCCCCGACCCGGAGAGGGCACGCTACCCTTTTCCGACTGAGGACCATTGTTTCAGATTTGGAGGTGCTAATTTTCATTCCAACCGCTTCATCACCAGCTTCATCCCGACCACCTTCTCCAAGTCCACAAAGGACATGTAGACTGGCTGGGCGAGGTCCCACGTGCCCTCGAAGACCCTGCTAAGGGTGTAGAGCTGGTCCAATGTTCCACGGCCGGAACCAAAACCACACTGCTCCTCCTGAATCTGAGGCTCAACTTCCCGATGGACCCTCCTCTCCAGCACCCCTCAATAGACCTTACGAGGGTGGCTGAGGAGTGTGATCCCTCTGTAGTCGGAACACACCCTCCAAGTCCCTCTTTTTAAAAGAGGGACCACCACCCCGGTCTGCCAATCCAGAGGCACTTTCCTCGATGACCACACGATGTTGCAGAGGCGTGTCAACCAGGACAGACCCACAACATCCAGAGCCTTGAGGAACTCCGGGTTGATCTCATCCACCCCTGGGGCTTTGCCATCAAGGAGCTTTTTTACCACAGAGACAGGAGAGCCCACCTCAGAGTCCCCAGAATCTGCTTCCTCTAAGGAAGGTGTGTTGGTGGGGTTGAGGAGGTCTTCAAAGTACTTTGCGCACGACTTACAACGTCCCGACTTGAGGTCAGCAGCGCCCCATCCCCACTGGACACAGTGTTAATGGTGCACTGCTTCCTCCTCCTGAGACGTTGGACGGTGGACCAAAATTTCCTCGAAGCCGGAAATCGGCTTCCATGGCCTCACTGAACTCTTCCTACGCCCGAGTTTTTGCCTCAGCAACCGCTGAAGCTGCATCAGGCTGGCCGCCTCAACAATAGAGGCACGGAACTTGGTGCACTCAGACTCAATGCCCTCCCACAGATGGTGAGCCCATGGGAAAGGGGACCTACGTTGCCTTTTCGGGCTAAGCCCGGTGGGGCCCCGTGGGTG
The DNA here is from genome assembly GCA_901007745.1 of Hippocampus kuda. Taxonomy (NCBI): domain Eukaryota; kingdom Metazoa; phylum Chordata; class Actinopteri; order Syngnathiformes; family Syngnathidae; genus Hippocampus; species Hippocampus kuda. Next base: position 20,082 of record CAAKHF010009616.1, read on the forward strand.
TACGCCCGTCCACCAGGCGCTTGCCAACGAGCCCCACCTCCAGGCCTGGCTCTAGAGGGGGGGTCCGGTGTCCCGCATCTGGGCAAGGGAAACTCAAGTCCATATATTATACTCATCATAAGGGATCTTTTGAGCTGTGCTTCATCTGATCCCTCACCTAGGACCTGTTTGCCATGGGTGACCTTGCCAGGGGCATTAAGCCGCAGACAACTTAGCCCCTAGGATCATTGGGACAAACAAACCCCTCCACCACGGTAAGGTGATGGCTCACGGAGGGGTGACTGAGACTGCTCCTGCTTAAATCATGTCAGGTCCGAAACAAACCGAATAATGTTTAGGATCACAGAAACATAGACACTATACAAAACTCTGTGACATAAGTATTTATTTACAAGAACAAAAGTGTGCCGATAAAGTCTACACAGAAATCACTGGTCACAACAAGAACCAGGAAAAACAATACATTAATAAAAGGTACTTACAAAAGGCAATAAAAAAATAGACCGAGAATACCAAATGAAATGACAAGAATCCTATTCACACGAACAAACAAAAGCAAGGTAAAATGACTACACAAAGACTAAACTTACAAAAACCTGAAACTAAGGGATTAACTACAATGATGAGAGCAAGAGGTCTAGAAAACAATCACTTGAGCAAGAGCAGCAACAGGGTCAAAACAATCTGACAAACTGCAGTTTGTCAGTCCTTAAATACATGGCTTATGATAATAAGCAGCACGTGGGCACACTGAAGGAATGGCTCGAGTCTTCCACTTGCTGGAAACACACAAAAACATGATCATGAAAAATCACTTTACTTAATAAACAAAAACAGTAATAATGCAGTGTTATTTCTAAATATCAAGCACTGTACAGTGGCCCATCACTTTTCACAGGTGATACGTTCCAAGTCCGCAATTGGTGAATTTCTCCAAAGTAGAAGTTGACTTTTCTTTAAGACATGTCTATTAAGACTTCCCCACCCACACATACACAGTTCCCACGCTTCTAAACACGTGTTACACTGAATAAATTTAACTTTTTGAAATACAAATTGTAGAACAGGGTTGTCAAACTCAACAAATTGATGGATTACGCTCAGTCAAGTAAACTATAATAGCTTGTTCAAGTGTGTGTGAACAGCGCAACAAAATTATTGCAAAATCTGAAGAGAATTTATTTCACGTAATGATTTGACATTTTGGAACACATTTTTGCAAGGTTCATGAAAGTGGGCACCCATGATTTGCTTTGGCGGGCCAGATCTCGCCCCCGGGCCTTGAGTTTGACACCTATGTTGTCGAATAAATACCCAGCTGCTGATTATAGGCAACGAGCTGTGTAATGTTCATGCTGTTGGTTTTTGTAAAACCAATTTCCCTTCCAAAAAAATACCATTTTTAATTGGACCAATTTAAAGGGAAGACAAATAGCTGCTAAACCCGCAAAATAGCAAGGTAAAACATGCACGATATACATGAAATTCATTCATTCATTCATCTTCCGAACCGCTTCATCCTCATTAGGGTCGCGGGAGGGTGCTGGAGCCTATCCCAGCTGTCTTCGGGCAGCAGGCAGGGGACACCCTGAATTGGTTGCCAGCCAATCGCAGATACATGAAATTATGGTCACAAATCCACAATAGAGAGAATCCACAATAACTGCAAAATAGCGAGGAAACGCGGTATCTCCTTTGCCACATTTTCAAAATAAAATTAGCTTCCATAGTGGTTATTGCAAGGTCACGGGTTGCCTTTTTTCCACCAATTACCGGTACTCATATGTGCTTTTTTTGTTTGTATGATTCCAAAGAAAAATATTTTTAATCCAGTAAATGTGTTGTAACATTCAGCTGTGTTACCACTGGGAGCCACAATTCACAGATTTGTGATATTCAACAAGCATCCATTTAAGATTGACAGTTTTGGGAACTCGAGCTCTTATAATTGAAAAGCATTCATCTATCCATCCATCCGTTTTCTTCTACTTCGCCGGGGTCGGATGGCAGGGTCAGGAGCTTTAACGGGAATCCAAGACTTCCCTTTCCCCAGCCACTTCGTCCATCTCTTCCTGGGGGATCCTAAGGCGTTCCCAGTAGGGAAATATAGTCTCTCCGTCATGTCCTGGTTGGTCCCCATGGCCTCCTCCAAGTGGGATGCGCCTGGCACATCTCACCAGGGAGGTGCCCAGGACGGATTTCAATGAAAAAGCAAACTGATCAACAAGTACATTACAAATATAACGCTTTTCACATTTTGTATTTTTTATAATCCCATTTGCGTACATTGCCTTAAAAGCATCTGTATGGAGAATCAAAGCTTTTGAATGTATTCCCCTTTAAAGTTCTGTTCCATGTGCAAACTGCCATGCATGCCATTGCTAAATCCTCCTCCGTTTCCAAAAAAAACTCCCAACAACAAACAATTCTATTGATTAATTCTTGTTACATTTCTTGTCCTAGTGCTTCGCTTTTCTTTGGCTTATTTTTCATGATGTGACTGTTCCCGCGTAGTCATTTCCCCTCCAGCCATCTCTCCCCCTGTCAGCATGGTGAAGCCCATTGTAGACAGTTTCCATGTCTATGAATACATATCGACAATGCTTTGTTGCTCAGCTGTGGTTTTCCTTCCTGTTCTAATGATCCTCGGTTTCTCTCTGCAGCCACTGTGGAAAGATGCCCATCTCCCCCACTCCCTGTAAATGCTAATTGTTTTCTGTGCTTCAAGACGTAGAAATAGGCTGCCGATGTGTGATTGGCAGAAATCTTTGGCCTACCAAGTCATAAGTGCCTTCACAAAGAGAGAGCGAGCGATACATTTTGATACAAGCAACAGCCATTGACAAGCCACATCAAAGGAGCATTTGCATCAATTTTTTTTTTCCAGAGGAGGAAATATTCATGTAAAAATTCAGTTTGTGATTGCAGTGCTCATCAAATGTCAGATTCATTTAAATGTTACATTTATCACTTAGTGTACATGCCCTAAAATGAAAAATATCAGTTTTATATGGAGATTTCATTGGATCAAATCATCAAAATATGTATTTATCGAATGAGTCCCATTTTTATTCCCAACAATGTTTAAGGCTGTTAAAAATTTCTCAAATAATGTAGCGCATGGAATCAAAAAAAAAGATTCAGAAGACAGCACCTTGAAGTGTCCCATGTTGATCCTTGAACATTGTATTCCACCTCTTGCATGGATCAAGCAGGACTGACTTAGAGTTAGTATTCAATTTTATTTCCTTGAAAATATTTGGCATGGAGTTACCCCTTTTCCCTCTTTGTTCTCCTTATTTAGAAAACGTCGAGGTGCACCGAGTGTTCGTTCGGGGTCTGAGAGGATTGATGCTCTGAGATACCAACGTATTAGAAAGGCTAAGAAGATGACAATGAATAACAATAATTCCAAGACGCGGAGGAAAGCAGGTATGTTGGCATATTTTGAACATGATTTGTTACCCTTCAAAATCAAGAGCATACAGTGGGCCCTCAGAGGATAAAATGTGAAGCTGAAATGTGAATTTACAGAAAACTGGAGAACTGGCAAATTACAAACAAAGAGCGAGGAAAACACGGCATTTCATTCAAAAAACGCTTGCAAAAGGCAAGGTAAAAATTACACCCAGAAATACTAGAAATGAAAGACTAAGAGAATTCACTCACGCAAAAAAAAAATGAGATGAAATAATCACAAAACTGAAAATACGAAGCGAGATCAATATGGACAAGAGCGAACTATGAGCATGGACAAGAGGTCTAGAAAAACAACACTTGAGGCATAACAAGCGAGCGAGGTTAATAATCTGACGGAGCACAGCTATAGTCAGAATCCTTTTATATCCCAGTGATTGTAATGTGAGGCAGGTGCGCCGCTGGAGGGAACACCCTCCGCTCTAGCCAGAACTGAAACAAAAAATAAAACACAGGCCAAAGCATGACAGAATGCAGGTATGAGACTGACCTGCCGGCAGTCCAGAACTATCTCTCAGTCTTTCTGGCAAAAATAGTTCAACTGAGAATGTGGAGTCTTCTGAACATCGCCTTTAACAGAGCGATCATAAACCCTTTCATGCGCCCTGTAACCTGACAACATGATAAACTGTCCACTGTAGTAACCGCTGTCCCTGAAAGTGTTAAAGACCAAAGAACCAGGGAAAGGGTCCATCAGAACTTTTCATGATAAACTTGTGCATGTAAAAGAAGCAGTGCTGTGGTGACTTCAGCTGCAGGAAAATGCTGTCATGCAAATTTGAACATTTTCTTCCCTGCTATGAGGCTTTTGTTCAAGATGACGAAACCCTTGTTGGAGCCTGCCATTTTATTCCCTTGAATGTTGGCAATGAACTTGATCACAAACCTGTATTAATCTTCCAAGGTTAATAAAGCAAATCCAATTTTGGGAGGTTATAAAAAACATATCAATTGCTGTCTTCCTGCAAACCTACCCTTAATATCGTTTATTGACCATGTCCTTTACAATTGACATCATCATGGCGTGCACAACTATCGAAATGGACAAATGATAAACTCCCTGTTAACTTGCTACAAATTTACAAAATGAGAGAGATGAGAAGAGAGCCTACCGATAAGATAAGAAAACCTTTATTAGTCTCACAATGGAGAAATTCCCATTTCATAGCAGCAACGTTACGAAAGGAAGAAGTAGAACAACAAAATATAGGAGCTGCTGGAAAGGCAGCCACTCACGCGGCGCCATTTTGAAGTCAAGAATAACAAATATAACACAACACATAGGACACAAAACAGTCGTGCAATCTTCACCACTTTTCTGCATACGCTTTGTTGTCTGAAGCAGTTATAGATGAAAGAGGAGAGGATCAAAGTGTCCTTTCACCAGTGGGTCAGAGACGTCATGCTGAAAATGTGCACACGTCTGCTACAAGCTAAGTTTTGAAAGCAAACACGAAGCTGTAGCGTCCATTAACGAAAAGAGATTAGTTCACTTCTCCTGTGCCACGTAATCCGCTTCAAACTCCAAGCCGCGACTCCCAGTTCCACATCCGCATCGGCGCTCCGCGCTAACGCTCCTTTCTTCTCATCGTCGGCTCCTCAAGCCTTACATCCATCCAGCCGCAGACCGTTCAACAGCACTGATCTCTCCGCTGAACAAAGCGGGGCTGTGAAAAATGCTGCCCATTACAGGCGCAAGACACAAGTGCCCCGGGACTGTCCAGCAACGACAGTCAAATGGCGCCGACATTCCTCCCAGTTAAAAACAGTGCTGGTATACCCA
>CAAKHF010009622.1:0-25438 GCA_901007745.1 Hippocampus kuda
CATCAGCAAAGCGAATAGACATACCAATGCAACTTTAGATCAGTGGAATGTACCCAAAATACAGCTTGAACACATACAGTATGAACGACAGAAGAATAACTTCAAAGTCAGAATGCACTAACAAAACTGAAGACACTAAATGTTACAAACATTATGGTGCATGCACACATGCGTGACATGAGGCAAACTTTGCACAACCGCGATTAAAATATTAAAAATCTACACTTGGTTTGTCACGTACATCTACAAATATACGGTCTAAGTATTTTGTCATGTTCAGTACAGTTAAAAAAATGCTTTCAGGGTTGAAGAACGCAAGATGACCGCCATTGCCAAAAGAAATTCCACGCTGGGACATTTTTGAAGTGTTTTTAACCACAAAAACAAACTTGTGTTTTGAGGCATCCATCCATCGGTCCGTCTATTTTCTAATCTGCTTCTCCTCATGAGGGTTGCGAGCGTGCTGGACCCTCTCCCAGCTGTCTTCGGGCAGTAGGCGAGGGAACACCCTGAAGCGGTTGCCAGCCAATTGCAGTGCACACATAGACGGGCAACCATTCATGCTCACCCTCACACCTTGGGGGCCATTGAGAGTGTTCCATTAAACTGCCACGCATGTTTTTGGAATGTGGGAGGAAACCAAATTACCCGGAGAAAACGCACAAAGGCACGGGGAGAACATGCAAACTCGACACAAAAAGGCCGCAGCCAGAATCTAACCCTGCACCTCCGCACTGTGAGGCCGGCGTACTAACCAGTCGCCCACCGTGCCGCTGTTTTTAAGCGGGTGTACTTGATCAGGTCCGATTACTTGAAAATGTAGTGGTAACGAAGCCAGATAACCCACAAAGGCTTTTCTTGAGACCGACGCAGCACTGTGTGTTGTCCTTCACATCATCAAGGCCCGGCGGGCTTTCACATTCAATTAGCTGATTGAGGCGAAACGCAAGCGGCACCAGCAAGCAAACATTGTGAAGCTTGTGTCCAGCAGACACACCACAGAAATTATGTTACGGTGTCGGGAGGACCAAGGCCTTCGTCACAGGCAACTTACTGTGACAAGCCTGTCCTCTGAACACACCAACGCAGAAGTTGGCTTGCGTGCGGCATCCTGTCACCTGCCAAATTGACTAATAAAACTACAATGGAGAGGCAAGTGACAGTAGAGAGGAGTGTCCTTTTATTGATCAAATTATTATTTCTTCTTGGGTACACCGTGCCAACCTGGCAACACAGTGCTAACAAAGACAACCAGACAGATTGTGACATTCCCGTGACATTATAATCACACGTCAACCCCCTCGCCAGTCAATAGGCCGAGCGTGCTAATTGTGTGTCCTGGATCACCAATTTCATGGTCTTCAAAAGGGGAGGGGCTGCGGGGGGCAGGGGCAGGAATTGGTGGCGTGACCCTCCACACATGGGCTCGAGCTCCCTTTCCTCTCTGAGGATACATGGAGAGGGTGAGGGTAGTGTCAGGGGATGCACGTCGAGGCCAGAGCGGATTCAGAGAGGATTAACATCACCATCTACTGGTGAGGGGTGGTACAAGTGTTTCCAAGGGACGAGGAAAGGACAGCGGTACCCTTGTGGCCTGTCTTTGACATAGACATGTCAGAAACATTTAGACACACTTGCCAAAACAATGGCATATCCGCAGCGGCAGATAAGTCAGAATGAAACTGTCATAAGATGCGGCGGAAGACAAAGAGTACAGACTCAAGAAAAATGTTGGTAAACTCCTTTACCAGGGAGGCCTCCAGCTATTTGTGACGATCTGACCGACGGGAGAAGGGTAAGCGGTCAAGAGGCGTGGTGCTGACAGCATAGGAAAGTAACAATCATCAGGCTCACGGAATTATAAGTTATCTTTCGTCTATTTAAGCACCCGCCGGAGTGCACCAACACGACAGCTCGTCACATTGAATAATCAGTCTTCATTTCAAACCTATCTACATCGGTCAGCCTCCGCACTGATGATCTCACTGGAGTAAAATGGCACCCAGTCACAAGCGTGGCATTTTGTTTAGATGGGACACATCTTAGCACGACAGACCTTTTGGCAGAAATTCAGAGCCACATTTTAAGTTGTGCAGCGGATTTGAATAAAAAATCATTTTTCAAAAAGTGATTATTGGAAGAAAAGAGGTAAAGTAGAAAAGAAAAGAATCTATCTTTTACAGCACAGGGTCCTACCTTAAGCCTTTTTGGGCCTCGACGAGCCATGTTGTGGTGGCCGTGCCAGAAACGGCACTGGCTCCGTAGATTTATGATGGAATATGGTAAGCTGCAATGATTATTTCATCGTTAGCGTCTTTGTACCGCATTTTGTATGCTTTGAAGAAAATATTTTTGCGTTGTTACTTTGTTGCACATTATTCTTATTCGACCGAATATTTGACATTCTTTGATGTGCAAAGAAATGTGTGGGGCATCGTAACAATATCATTGACAATTGATCAATTTACAGTGGCTCGTGAAAGTATTCAGCATTCTTCAACTTTTTGACCTTTTTGCCATATTTCAGGCTTCAGACGAAGATGTAAAATGGGATTTTTTTTTTTAATTTGTGAAGAGCCAACATCAAGTTGGTGAAGTTTATATATATATATATATATATATATATATATATATATATATATATATATATATATATATATATATATATATATATATATATATATATATATATATATATATATATATATATATATACATATATATATACATATATATATATATATATATATATATATATATATATATATATATATTTTTTTTTTTTTAGAAATAAAAAACTGAAAAGTGGGGCACACGATATTGTTCACCCCCTTTACTGTCAATGCAGCCAATGCACTACAGATGAGTATTTAGAACAAAGTTGACAAGACCTAAACACAAAAAGAAACGTCGATGCCCTGCCCCTGCATCTGAGTCGCTTCCCTTTTTCCCCCAACGCCGTGATATTTAAAACCACTTTCTTCAGAGAAAAAAATACTTTCCGGCGGATGACATGAACGAGGACAACTCAAACGAGGAGGAGACATGCCAACAGCGCCGTGTCACCAAGTCATGTTTGGGCTTTGGGGACAACCAAAGTGCACTTCACTCTTTCCATCAGATTGCAGACTGCCAGGACCACCCATAAAAAAGAATCCAGGTTGTATTTATTGCAGAGCCAGCGCAATAAATACAACGTGGATTTGCTCTCGAAGTTCATGGCGGCTACAATGCACGCAGTCATCTATGATTCTAATCAAGGAGAAAGCAAAATACCGGTGCCAGGAGAGCTGCAGTAGAAAACAAATTCCACGTTCATGTTAATCACTGCATTAACAAGACGTTGACAGTCTTGACAATCGAGCAGTGTTGGGGAAGCCGAGACGGTGAATAATCGTGTGGCGAGCCAGCGGGGATGATTGCTTTCGCAGTGCGCCATGCTGTTTCACTCCGGATCTCCACTTGTGTGCCACTTCGCTTTTGAAAACGGAACGACACACAAATAGCAAAAGAACGTAGAAGAGGCTTGTCTTTAAAAATGCCTCAACTTTCCAAACTGTGGGTGGGTGGATAGAACATTTCATTCATGTGGAAAAGACAATTGAACCTCACGATACGCAACGGAGAATTTTACAGCGATAGGAGCATTTTTAACTGTACTCAATATTTTATGAAAATACTTTTGAAGTGAGTCTAATTAGAGTGTTATAGTGATGTGCTCTTTAGTTTTAAAATGATTTATTTTTTAGATAATTATGAGTTTCGCTTCTTTTTTTTTTTTTTTGGGTTACCCTAATTTATTAGCGCTCACGATCGCTCTTTTAGATTCGCCAGATAAAGCCACAATCTCGGGACGCCATACACTGAGAAACGATGAAATCCCATTAGTGTTTGGCTTTCATAATTTTTAATCAAAACCAGGAAAATATGACACATTAATTAATAGCCCTTAGCACTATTACCACACTCTCAGTTAAAAAAAAAAAAACCTTGTCGGGAGGAGGCAATTAACTTCACAAATTAATGAAAAACGAAAAAAAATAACTTCCAAAACCCCGAATAAATGTCACTACACTGTAGGTCCCATAAAAGTGAGATGCGCGATATATTCTTGTTGTCATGTTACATTAAACTGTGGAACTATTAGCCGTGACATTATCAATATTGTAGATTGTTAGTGTACCCTCCGGCTTCGCTGGAACAATACGTTTCACGTGCTTTCACCCAAGTAGGTGATTGCACGTCAAGGAATTTTGTTGATTCTTGATTGAAAAACAGTCCAAACCACCAATTCCAATCCCCCTTACGCTTCCCCCAGCCCCATTACGTATTGGACTTGGTTGTTGACATTCAACCAACCAGTATCAAGTACATTTACGTCCGAACATAACTTTATAATTTACAATGTAACATTTATTGGAGGTGACAAACGAGCATTTTATCAACTTGCGCTTTTCCACCACAACGCAGTCCGCGTTCAATCTATATAAATTACCGCTGGGAATGGAGTGCAACGGCAAATTATTTTATTATTATTTATGCATGTGTGACTCCATAGGGGGCTACACCAGGGCAAACGAGGAATTACTTGATTAGCCCAACTTCGGTTAACAAAGAAAGAAATATGATAGTCGAGACTGGGCCAATCAAACGTCAACATGATTTAAACGCTCACTCCATTCAGATATCTAAATTACACAGCGTAAAAGCTTACACGTATGTACGGCAAATACTTGATTTTATTTAGTACACAGCTCATCTATTACTCTTAGCTCGAACTATGATTCTTTAATTAAAAACTTCAGCCCAGAAGGGCTGAATTACATCGTTCGACTTGGGCAGCCTTTTAAGAAGTGTGGTTTACAAAATGCACTGAGGGAAAGCCAGCATTTAGGGAAAATATCAGGCACCGTGCGGGGCGCTCGCCTACGAATTAGAGCAGATAATAACTTTTTGTGAAGGCAGATGAAATGAAGGGGGAAAAAATGCGACCCAGAGCGTCAATTACAAATAATTATCCTTTGATTTCAAGAGCAGGAGAGCCAAAAACACATTTGAACAGACTGCGTAAATCACACGGCATTCTTGTCTTTTTCTCTGTTTTCCACACAAGCAGGGATGCCAATTCCTGTAATCCCCGCTCAGAAACAATGTGGATATTTTGTCAGGAAAATTGTTTCTTCTTCTTTCTTTTTTTTTGTTTTATATTTGCATCTCAGCCAAAAACAAACACGCGCCACCAGAAGAACAGTGTAATACTTATATTCTCTCATTTTCTCTCTTTTTGAAAATGTATTTATTCAGTGCAATGTCTTGACACTAAACTGGTAAATATAAAACATTGTAGTGGAAGTTAGACTTGGAGTGTGACACACTACATTTGTGCATGTCTCAAAAGTTCAAATCCAAACTCAACAGGCCATTGAGCAAACAAACAAACGACATTGCAGGTATTATTGAAAAAATTAAGATATATTGATATACAGTATGTTTCACCTGAGAAAGCCCTCCTCTTATCCATCCAATGTAGATAATGACATTTCAATTAAATTCCGGGGGTTTTTTGCATTTGTCGTGTGTGCCTGTGCATTCTAATTTCTCTCTATAGACTTCATTCATTTTTCATTCAAAGTTGGTTATTCTCCACGGCAACACCATCCCAACAAAACCTCAGTGCAAAGGGTACTGTCGCACCAAGGCAATTAGTCCAGTGTCTCAGGACTGCATTTGATGAGAGCTTGGTAAGCGATTCATGGCTTAGCGGTCCTTTCTCCCAGTCAATGATATGCTCTTCCTCCTTTTGTGAGGCAGAGACATGTCAAAATTGTAGTTTGTTCGGCGCCGTGGATGTAACGATACGTGACTTTTCGAGGAGTGGCTGCTGTTTTAGCCAGGCTAGCCAGCCAGCGGACCTGCCTGCATCGCGATGCTTGTTTTGGACGCGGAGGAAGATGCGATGACATGAATGAAGGCTATGGTGAGCGGTTGGCGGTAGTTGCAGTATTTATGACAGCCACTCGCTGCTCGGTCACGAACAAACTCCAAGTTTACCAACCACGTAATGTCGTCTTCGGACGACTTTCAACTCGACGCGGCAACTGGCCATCACAAAACAAGCCAAACCAGAACGCTGGCATTATTGGATATGGGGCAAAAGAATAAGCACAATTGTTTTCGGACAGTGTCAGCCTTGAACACGCGCCGCTTCAGCATGGGAGAAGTTACTGATTACTGGAGACAGAAAGATGGAGGACGGGAGAATTATGTTCGGGATGGTAACTCAAAATCAGAAGACATCGGGAAAAAAGTGGAAAATGCGTTGACAAATAAAAAAGGACTCAGTACTTGAATTACAAGAGTCATTTACCTATTAAAGTGAGGATGCTCGCTGTCAATCAACAGCCATCACGTTCTCATTTTGCGGCGGAAAGCGGGCGTAATTGCTTCTCATACTAATCAACACAACTTGTGTAATTATGCCTTGAAAGTGACATTGGAGGCTGAGAGCGATGTGAGCGGTCTTGACAGCGGAGACGTCTCCGATTCATCAGGAGATTTCCAACCTCGCTGCAAGGAGACGAGCCACTCTCCGACCAAGTCGCTCACTCGAGCCGTTTGCGACCGTAAACACAAAGAAAAGATGATAAATCAAGCGGAAGTAATTACAAAGCAGAAGAAGGGAAGGAGCTGGGCTTGGTGAGGCCACTTTCCCCCCACAGTACTGGCGCAAAATGACTACGGGTGCAATTAAACCCGTCTCATGCTTCTATCATTTCTCAAATAAACGCAGCATGACAGTTCACTAAATTGTGTGAGAATGAGAAATCACAGCATTGTTACCCGACTTGTTTACGTTCCTAATCTTGCCGAGACAAAACACGACAAAGGCATTCCGAAGCAAACATTAAACTGAATTGAATTTGGCTTAATCACAGACTTAACACATGGTTGCCAAACATAATTTGCTGTAAAACTAGCTTTGACAAAAACATTTCCCCGAGATACATCTGTAACTCGTCACAATGCGGCCCAGCCAGCGAGGTCAGAGCCGGGTCAAAAATAATTGCTCAAACCAAAGAGCCACGGAAGATGACACAATCCGCACAAAATGTGCGTTGACACAAAGTGACAACAGCTTCAGTACGGTGAACTTTTCAGCGAATTAAAGGATCCTCAATTCTTTCATTAAAAAAAAAGGCAAGATAAAAGGCTGTGTTGGCAAAGCAGATCCAAGTCCAGATCTGCACAAGCAGAAACCACAAAATAGATCAAATTCATGAACTGGGCTGCAATCATCTGGTCTCATCATTTTGAATGATGTGGGTGGAACCGAGAGAAAAGGAGTTGCCAACATCAAAAAGCAGTCAACTGGTAATTTTGGCACACTATTAGGGGAATAAGCAAAATGATTTCATCTGCAAACAGAGACAAAGAAGAGATTTATGTCTTATAAAAATACGTTCTTAGAAGAAAAAGAATTCTTGTCTGTGTCATTCCTTCCTCGCTTAGCTCATGTCACATCTAAAGAAATTCTTCTCTCGATGGTGTGTAAGTGCTTTGTTTGACATGAAAAAGAGCGACAAAAAAAAAAATTGTGTGATTCACCTCCCGCATTCAACCCTAATGAATCCAAAAGTGTGACCTGCGCTTAAACAAAACGTCCCACCCAGAAGCTGTAAACTCATTTTCCCCTCATTCGAGGCAGCGATGTCGGCAACAAGATGTGCTCGGAGCATGCACGATAAATCTGACGTGAAATCATAATCATAAAAGCAATTAGCTGACCCTGTGCCACTCGTCCTTGGACATGACAGTGAGAATTCATTCAGAGTCCTCGAAGGATGCTGGCAGCGGGGTTGTGTGGGGCGGGGCGGGGAGGGGTTAGTGCAACACAGCAACAATAAAATGGAGGGCCCTTCCTGTATCATTAACCACTGAAACAAGCCGCGCACGATGCACCAAGACTGTTGTGCTGCAAAAACAACTCTTCGACTTTTCAAAGACAGACGGAGGGGGTTTTATCCGGCACTCATCCAGATGTCTTTCGTAATATGTCACAATCTACTCAATGTGAGGTCACGGGTAGCGCCATTTATTTTTACTCGTGTGTCGGAAATCATGCAGTTTCTCACTTTCTCACTTCCACACCCAGTAATTACACCGAGGCCAAACTAGTGCCTGCCACCTAGTGACCATCTTCCTCAATAATCATGAAATATCTCTGAGCCTCTTGCCCCCGCTCGGACCATAACTCTCCTTTACGGCAGGCAACTCCAATAAAGGATTACAATTACAATTAAAGTAATGAGCAAAGAGGAAAAAGGAAAGATCTCTGAAGGTTCCCTTGACTAACTAAATGGTAGCCTAGTTTCCTGACAGAATTGAGTTAACATCGCAGAATCATCAGTGACTCCCAAATAATTAATTTGGAGAGTGCTGCAACTTGCAAGCCCTAAAATTTGAAAGAATGAATATTAAAAAGTGATGAATGTGAAATATGAATGATCACAGATGACAAGTTCAATGGTATTTTTTTTTTTTTTTTTGCAAACATTCTTTCGACAAATCAGAAAATTAGGAAAAGAAAATTACGAGGGCTACGGGTAACTATAAAGGGGCTCTCGCTACCCTGGCCGCGTTGGGGTGCTGACACATTGGAGAACAGACACGATGGAGTACTGGCACAGATGAAAAATAACAACGGTTAAAAATCTTGAGATGAACCATCCAAAGTTTGAAGCGGATCAGATAAACTCTGTATGAGGAGTTTGTTAAAATATGAGTGTTATAAAAGGCCCGAAATGAGGCCAAGTAAATGTAAAATGGCGCACTCCCTGTTCGGTTTAGGGTAGTGGTTCCGAAGACTTTTTGTTTGTCTTGGGCTGTTACATATGCCAACCAATTTTTGCAAATTTAGGTGAAGCATACAAAGAGAGTTGCTCTGTTAAAAAGTGGATATCAGACACACCCAAGACATTTTTAAGAAATTGCACAAAATTCCTGTGGAAAAATAAAATGTTTTTTCCCAGGTCTGATACGTGTGCAAAGCATCGTTTTTTTTTTCTTTGCATCACAATTAACGTAGATGTTAAATAAGAGATTTTTGGCAGCATTTACAGGGGAATTATTAAGCATTTCTCCTTTCATGGCAAAGAAAAATTATGAAATGTAGTCCCGCCCCAAGCATATAGTGTGTTCAAAACTTGAGATTTTATCCTCTTTGAAATCTCAGGTCTTGAGGCGGTACAGTACAGACCCAGTTTGAAGTCAATCAGACGAAATGAAATCATGACCCTTGTAAATGCGCAAAACTGGGCCAAAATTGTACATTCAAATACTCATACATAGCTCACTTCCTGTACATTTTAGTATACTTTTTTTTTTGTATGTCTTGTGAGTGCTACACGTGCCTCCCAATTTTTGTAGGCCTGGGTCAAACATATGGGATAGGGCTCCAAGAAACATCTGGACAGTGTGCTACAGACTCATTTTTTTCATATCTGTGAATGACATTATACTGCAACATTTTTCAACGAGCCCTTTGTGTATGCGAAATTTGGTGAGTTTACGTGCGTTTTTACACCCCCAATAATTCAATTCATTTCAGAGAATCATAATAATAATTTCCCCAAAAACAATAGGGTCCCGCAAAGTTTTTTTTTCTTGTGGCCCAAATTAGAGGTGTGTTTCTAACATGCTCAGAGGCAGTGGTAATATTGAATTACATTTTGTGGGGCAGGGCACTATCAGATCCAGCAGATGGTGCTGTGGTGAAAAGGACTCTGTCAACACTTTAAAAAAAAAAAAAAAAAACAGAAAGAAAGAAAAAAAAATAGAAAAATCTGTTTGCAGGGGTGAGAACTGAAGAACATCTGCCTGCCTGCAAGGCTGGTGGGGGCCGTAAACTATTGTGATGAATAAAGGCTTCAGACAGAGTGAAAAGGAGACAGTAGCAGCAGTAGTGCCTTCATGGTTGTGGCAGTACTGATTACTGCTGGCGCACACATCCTCTGCCAACCAGCCAGGTGCCCCCGCCCCGCAACCTCCTGTGCTTAACACACAACCTCTGTAGTATGACGGCGGCTGCGGAAGGGCGACAGAAATTTGGAGAGTGCCGAGCTGCAGCAGATCACTTCAAAGCAGCTTATTTAACGCTCACTAAATTTTTCATCATAGTCGCTAAATATCCTGGGGAAGAGGAGCTTTTGAAGTTACAGCGAGAGCAGGGATGTTTCTACAATTCTTTGTCCCACTCTTTAAAACACACACACACACACACGCACACACACACACACACACACACACACACACATACACACACACACACACACAGTTTACATTGAAAGTACAATCTAAATAAAAGTGAAGAAAAAAAATCACAAAAGCGATATCGTCATATTTCACTCTTTGCAAATTTTCCCCAAAAATTATACTCACTATATCACTGGCCATTTGATACATATTTCATTTTGATTCAGGTATTTATTGGCCTGTACAGAAGTATAATGACTTCAATGAAAGAAAATAACATTTAAGACACTTTTAACGGCAGAGAAGGAAAGAGACTAAACAAAACACACAAGCACAAAGACAGAACAGAGGCATGGGAGACACCAGGAAGAAGCTAGAGAGGGCCACCCCCCCCCCACACACACACACACACCCACAACATGGTTCGTGGGTGGGGAGGGGCGAGTAGTGGGCAAAGAACAGTGCCGGAGGCAACAAGAGCGGCTGGCAGCGACTGGTACACCAGTCAATCATGGCTGCCCCAGTCTCTCCCACCCTCTCTATCGCTCTCTCAAAACAGGTTCAGACTTGCCCCTCTGGCCTAAGTAGTGGCAGAGGCTGTGACAATGCTCACACCCAACTGGACCCCCGTTACCACAAAGGAAAGCCCACATTGTGCAGTGTACCGGGGGCCTGCCGATTTGGTCGAGGTGGGTCGGAACCTCTTAACTGAACTGGTACGCACGTGTGCACATAAATGAGATACAAATGTGTGCGCGCGCCCTCCCTCCGATTGCCCTCTGTCTCACTCTCTTGCTCACTCGCTCAATGGCCTCCCAACCCTGCCAGCACTCTCTTTCCTCTCAACCAGATAAAATCCTTTCAGACACAAATTTCAATTATTCACCTCATCCAAATAATGCCATGTGACAAGAATTATCCCTACTGTAATAATCCACTTAACTGGGAAAGAACAGCTCATCAAAAAGAGAAAGGAGAAAAGGGACTGCAAGTGAGGGCAGTGCATGTGTGTGTGTGTGTGTGTGTGTGCGCGCGCGCGCACGTTGTTGCTGCTTGTCAAGCAGTCTCGAATCCGAACCCTGCTGAACAAGAATTTCTTCCCTTTTTGAGAAGGCC
Source organism: Hippocampus kuda (assembly GCA_901007745.1). Classification (NCBI taxonomy): domain Eukaryota; kingdom Metazoa; phylum Chordata; class Actinopteri; order Syngnathiformes; family Syngnathidae; genus Hippocampus; species Hippocampus kuda. The sequence goes on from CAAKHF010009622.1 coordinate 11,368, forward strand.
GACTTGAAGCGCAGTGGGAAGATGAAATTGAAGTAAATTGAAAGAAAGCCTGAGAGAATGCTCCCACAATCAATAACCCCAGGATTAAATTAGGCTTGGCATGAAGGCATGATGCGGGGGTGGGGGCAGGGGAGGGGGTGATGTGAATGATGGTGACTGACATTGAGACATGTTGGTGAAACAATAGCCCACATTCCGAACCTGGATACTATGCTGCACCCGCACAAGGACATTTAATGTCCAGTACACTCTGATGTGACGTTTTCCCTCCACTGCTTGGCAACAGCAATTCCAATTTTTGATCATGGTCATCACATGGGAACTTGCTTCTGTGTAACACTTGATGGACACACTGCCGTTGAAAAACAAGTGACAAATTTGAATTCACCACTTGCATTAAATGAGTCAATGTTTCAATTGCTCAGTTGTGGGGATGCAACATGATTGACAGGAGACTGACTTTTTAGCAATACAGTATTTTGCCGGTGCAAAATTCATATTGACAAATATGAAAAACACTGGAAACACGCAAAATGCATTTCACTGAAAGGTGGAGGAGGCGCTACGAAGACGGTGGATTGCAGAAAAAGGAAACACAAATAAATGATAAAGGTTTTATGAAAAACATAAAAAGGGAATTTATCCCCCAAATTTATTTCCAAAAAGTAGTCTGAGCACAGCATTCTAATTATGATTGTGTTTTTGAAATATGAGATGAGCAGCAAAATCCACCCGATTTTGTCCATCAGGGGGCAGCCATTTTGCCAACACAATATCTGTATTACATTATCAGAATGCCATGTTTAGACTAGTGGAGGGGTATAGAATATATTATTGCCAAATTTAGTTGTTAACTTCCCCTTTAATGGGGACATATGAAAAACAGACCTTTTAATTGCTTGTGTACAAATTAGGCTTTGCCCCAATCTGATCGACTGTATCGGATCAACGGTATTAACCATTCTATGCTAATTTCATGATCGGCGGTCAAACCTTTATTGGCAAATCCACGAATTAAAGCATTTCATCTGCAGTGTTTCCCAAATATACATTTATTTGTGGTGGGACACCACAAATTTTGGCCGCAACGAAAACAGTGTGATGCTACCTGCCTATACTGTATGTCACAAATGTTTTCACCTTGTTTCGCTGCACAAAGATTGTGCTGTTCTGCTCCTTGTGACTGTCTGCTAATCAATATCACTTTTTTTCCTTTCTGATATGGTTCTGCAAATACAGTATCTCAAATAACTGAAGTATCAAAAGTATCAACATTTACATTTGGGAATCGATCTCGGAGCATAAGATCTGGTGTCAGCGACATCAGCATTTCAGACTGTGTCGATCAGCACACCGCAGCAGCAGGTGTAACAATCGTCTTGTCACAGCACAGTCAGTGCTGTTCGTTTTTTTTTTTTTTGTTTTTTTTGTTTTTTTAATATAATTGAATCGGGTGTGTCGGATGAGGGGAACATCTAAAACATGCAGGATAATGGCCTTTGAGGACCAGAGACGCCCACCCCTGCCCGATGGGGTATGGAAACTCATGAGCACAACTGTTGTTGTAATTTAATGTATTGCATGAATATGCAAATATTGTTCCTACAATCCTTTCTTTGAAATTGATACATTTTTTCAAGTGACAGCCTTTGGGCTACGCATGAGTACTATTATGTCACAGCTAAAAGGTAAGCAGGGCGGCGTTTTTGACACAAATTACCATTAGTTAATAGTGTTAAGATTGTGTAAGATTCTGATGACAAATACTCATCCGATGTTTGGCGAAAGTGGTCAATTGGGGGTGAGTCTTGCCAGCTGCATGCACCACATGTATGGATCTAAACATGAATACAAATAATTCTCTTCCTTTGCCATTTTGGGGGCTGGTTTAAGACTATGGGCCTTTTGAGCACACGTTGGCACTTGTATAATTGCACTTACTTGGCTTCACTCCTGGTCATCATTGTAATGAATGCCATACACTGGGTGAATATTGGCTCATTTGTATGTGACAGAAGCCCCCCACCAAAACGGAGTAATTTCATCGAGAAGGTTACAAATAGATGCTAAATGTAATGCAATTCTTTATCCTTTTATTTAGACACCGGGGAACTGTTTAAAATTGTGAAAAAAAAATACATAAAATACATAATTGGTATTAATGACAATATGCACCACTATTCATTTTTTTAACCTCCAAAGATTAGAAAATATGTGATTTAAGAACATCACAGGAGAGCCTGGCAGTTAACACCTGAAGAACGCAAATAAAAATATGCAAAAGAATTATTCTATCATGAAAATTCCATTGTTGCTCAAAAGGTGGATAATTTTCACTTTTGCCAAGCTTCATTTAAAAAGTCGCAGCCCTGTGAATCACCTGTTTACTATTTAAAACGTGACACACACTAGAGATTTTAAGATACATGATTGAGAATCACGACATGCCGCATAATTAACAGTATAACTTCCCATCATTTATTAAAATGTATTCATCGCAACGTGTTTTCCTGATTACAGGAGATTAAAATAAATATCTAATATGCTCCTACTAATACGTGCTCACATTCAAGAGAGACAGCAGAGTGAATTTCTGCTACAGATTCTAGTCCTCGTTGCCTTATCAGTGAAGTTGTTTTTAATTACTGAAAAGTTGACTCCTTACCAGTGCTTCTCTGGGGGGAGCTGGTGCATCGTTTCGAGGAGGAAGGTCAGCCTGAGTGTCAACAAAAAGCAGTATTAGAGTGCCACCTGGTGGATGACCGATGTAGTGAATATTTACCTGAATAGTCACGTTGGCCCTGAAAACAAAGCCTGTACGTCGTGTATACCATGAAAGTTTTAGTACTTTAGTATTAATCGCAGATGCTTATCTGGCCTTAACAGTTACTCCATATTTTTTAAGAGTATATTATTTTCCAACCTAAAGTATTGACCATGTTCATGTTTGACAAACTCTGACAGACAAGCTGTCCATGATTAAAATTCAGCACAATCAAGAGCAAATTTCAACAAGATACATATAGCATACAGCAATGGTAAATTATCACATTTGGACAAATGGGTAAATGATCAAAATTACAGTCTTCATAAAATGTCTTCAAAATTTCACCAAAAGATTTGGTAATTGCAATAAGAGTACAATTAAATCATCTTATTGTGTATTTATTTTAATTCTATTTGTCTGACACCCTGCCTTCTCACTGTGCCCATCTTCATCTTTTTTTTAAACTAACCTAGCGGACTATGTCAAATATAATTTTGAGTATAATTTATTTTTTGGTCACGTTGCGAACCACTGAAAAATGGATGACGAGCCACAAATGACCCCAGGCTGTAGTTTGGACAATGCTTGCAGTACACACTAGTCTAGGGGAGCAGAGGGGTCTTGTCAACTGCAGAGCATAGACAAACAACCATTCACACACTCATGGACAATTCAGAGTCTTCAATTAAGCAAACATCGGCCTGCCAAAAGAAGAAAATCTAAACACACACATCCGAAGCAAACTTACATACTCCAAACAGTAGCCAAGTTTTGAACAAAACATATTGATTATGAGGCAGTTGGCAGATGTGCTTTCTCGACTTTCAGATTTTTTTGTGTGTTTTTTGTAGCAATTTCAAATTTTGCCTAAATGAGCAGTGCCTTATAAATAAAATGTATTATTATTATTATTATTATTATTATTATTATTATGACCACCACCACCATTAATTACCGTGGTGACTAGGGCATCTCTTTATGGAGAAATACATTATAATTTGAAGCACCTCATCCAATAGTCAAGCAACTACCCACCTTGAAAGTCGAAGACTGTCAAGCATTTGAAATAATTTCAAGCACACGTAGGAAGTGAAGTTTGGCTTTAGCTTGTAAATGTTTAACGTATCTCGAAATACAGTACTGTATCTCGAAATACACTTTCCAATTCACCCGCTTTCTCTGGATATGCACACGACAGTTTCAAGCAGTAACAATGTAAAGTTATGCCTTTATTAATGAGTATAAGCTATTTCGATGTTTGTAGAAAGCGTGTTTATTATTCATGGAGGAAAGAACAAGTGTCACAGCTGCGAATTTATTTCAATATTCGACTTCAAGATTGATGGCTAATAAGGACACCTTTGCTAGCCTAGTCCATGCTACAATGAAAATGTCAACTTTCTAAATCTCGGTATGATATGAATATCTGCACCACTAACATTTTACTGTGCCACAAAATGAAAAGTGTTTCAAAGTTTATAACGGCCTTTCTTGTTTTGTTTTAGTCAACAGGGCATGGCAGTTATTAAACAACCACAAAGTTCGCGAACCTTGCCGTGATGACCATGTCAACTTGTTACCTGCACATCAACACGGTTCACGTGTTTGCTCCGGTGTGTAAATAACACGCGACAAGGGTGTGAGGATATTTAAGAGTTTGCACTAACATTTAGGGTGGACAGTATTTTAGTTAACTTTGTGTGGAAACTTTCAAAACGCTTTCAAAAAATTGCTAACTAGCTGTTATGCTAACAATCATAGCATGAAAATAGACAGATTAAACCAAAGTAATTGCCATTTAAAGAACAAGGTGCACGCCGCAGGGGTGTGTACTCGTGCATATGGATATCAACAGGCAAGTGACATTATTTGATAGCTGTTGACCTTTGTTGGTGAATCTGACTGGTCCGTGGATGCCATCTTCCTGTTAGCATCGAAGGCTGCTCGATGTTTGATTGCTTCTGCCTGAGCTCAAAGGGCACTCGCTGACCAAAACGGAATATTTGCATTAAATATTAAATGACCAGATTAAAAACAAACTAACAAAATAGTATATTTTTTGTATGTGAAACAAAACATGTAATTAAAAAAACTGTTCCGTGATAAGCGTACGCAAAAGGACTACAGGTCCCAGAGGCCTTAGCGTCAACGCCGTTCCCGTATTCGAAACTGCCAACTACTGAGAGCTGTCTTCTGCTGTCCTATTAATCAAAATAGTTGGACGTTTCTGCGCATAATGGCGGATCGAAAGCCGTGTAAGGTGTGCAACTTTACACGCCAGAAGTCATATGGCGTGGTTGTTCCATCGCTCGAGGAACTTAAGGTAAAAGGTGAGATGATACATATTTTAAACACTACGTTGTTGGGATTTAGCTTGATCAAAATCACTGGTGTAGTGCCCGTGCACTAATTCCAAGGGTTATGGTAAAATCGAATCTAATTTTTAAACTACCTAATATGAACGAGGCTGTGATTGGCATTTAGCTTGTCGATTTAAAACAGAAAGGCAATGAGTCCTGTATTAAGGTGTTACAAAGCAGTCGTCTCACCCATTGCTATCGTGGCCAGTGAAACTTATCTCACATGATCAAGAGCTGGCTTTTCGTCTAGCAACATTTCTAACGTGTCGAAACTTGTAGGAGGTGAACGCGAAACGAGTCGTTCCATTCCAAAAATGCTCGTCAGCACCAGGCGTTAGTGTGTGTGCGTCTGTGCGTGCGTGTGCGCGTGCGCGCGCGCGCTTGTTAAAATGTTCCAAATATTTATTATTATTTTTGCATTATATTTCAAACTAAAGGTCTTTTGCAACATACAGTATGTGTGCAATCTAAAAAAATACAGTTCAACATTTGGAGATGCTTGTCATTGTACAGTGAAATCTTCATGAAGTCATATTCGTCTTTTTTTCTTTTTAATTTTATTTTTATCATGTTTTCTTTTTTACATACTCAGTGCATTCAATCAAGTGGGCTGTATAGTGAAATGAATTAGCAATTTCACAATACAGTATATTATTCTATTTTGGAAACACACATAGGAATTTTAAATGGGAGAATTATTTTCTTGTTTTTTTTTTTTTTTTGCTAATAACACAAACGTTTCAGTGTCTAATTAGCATGTCCACCACTAAGAGCAGCATTATTGAGCTGCATTGAGCATTGCTCCTGTAACATAATCAAACTCTGATCATTTCAGGAAGTGAGTTTCTTGGCTTCACACCACATGACCCAGTGACAGTGGTCTTAGAAGACGATGGGACAATAGTTGAGGACGAGGCCTACTTTTGGTGTTTGCCCTTAAACACAAAGTTCATGCTGCTGCATGAAAAGGAAACATGGTCGCCGCTTCGCAGAGGTGAGCATATTTGATTTGGTCTAAAAAAATATTTTTTCCTTTTAAGATGTATGTCTTTTTTTTTTTGGGGGGGGAGTAACGTCCTGTGCACTTCTTTATGCCTCGTATTGTAGTTGATGGTGGCACAGCGTGGATGGCAAGAGATTCCGTGATGCTAGAGAGCGACACTGTGGATGCAGCCCATGGCAGTGCATCATGGTTGGACTTGGCCTTGCAGCTGAAACGGGACCTGGCCAGCATCATCCTCATGTGTGAGGAAGACTTAGAGGTGCCAGATCTAGTTCTGTTTGTCACTCTATCTATCTATCTATCTATCTATCTATCTATCTATCTATCTATCTATCTATCTATCTATCTATCTATCTATCTATCTATCTATCTATCTATCTATCTATCTATCTATCTGTGTGTGTGTGTGTGTGTGTGTGTGTGTGTGTGTGTGTGTGTTTATATTTTTATCTGTGTGCATGTGTGTGTCTACATTTTTTTCATCAAAGAGGAAGTAAATTTTTCTCTCTGAGGTATCTGTAAAAGCCAATCTAAACAGCGCCCTCCATTATTTGTCATCTAAATGAATACTTTATGTAAAATCAGAGTCATATGTTGTTCCAGTGCTTAGTGGGCGTCCCCTGCCCTGAGCTAGCTTCTGCTCTCGGCTTCCAAGAAAAGAAGACAGAGAATCTTCAGGAAACACTGCAGAGGGTTTTGGACCGTCGGGAGGAAGAGAGGCAATCGAAGGAGTTGCTCCAACTATTCCTCAAAGCAGCAGAGAAAGAAGACGGACAGCCACAGGAGGAGGCCAGGCGGCAAAGCGAGGGAGGTACGTTGAAAGTAGCCCCTTTTTAAAATTACTTTCCCTTAAAACTCACAATCGGGCAGCATGTGTTTAGTGGTTAACCCAATTGCCTTACAGTCTTGGTGGAAAACAGCTTCGGCCTTCCGAATGTGGCGTTTGCATGGCATGTTTTCCCCATACTTGCGTGGGTTTTCCCCCGGATATTCCGGTTTAATCTCACATTCCAAATACATTCACAAAAGGTCAATTGATCACTCTTAAGTTGTTCCTGGGTATGATTGTGAGCGTGAATGGCTGTTCGTCATTAAGTGCTCTGTAATTGGCTGGCAACCATGGTTGAAATAGCTCTGTTTATTTTCCCATTCGTGATAGTTTTGTCAGCACCCTGCAATAGACTGACAATGATTCTATTTGTTATTACTGGCTCGTCAAAGTTTACTGCTTTTATTTTAGTGAAGTCATACTGATGCCCACTAGGTGGAACTATTGTTCCAGTTGAATAGTCTGATCCCCTTGAAGGATAGGGAGTGAAAGAACCTCCCAGAGCGACTAATAATTCTCTTTGGGTTGCAATTACTGTAGGTGCCGATGTTCCTGATGGGATGGAGGTGGATCAAGCATGTGGATTCACTTCCAGGACTTTGATGGTCCTGAAAGGCAAAACAAGCCCAGAGACCAGGCTGTCCACTGAAGATCTCCAGGTAACACACAGTCTACCCGTTGCACATTTCTTTGCACTTCCTTGAGCAATGACAAGCTTTATGTATTCCCAGAGCACAACAATGTGTGTGTGGCTATAACGTAACTGCTCATTATTCTGTCAAGAAAGTGCAAGGCACTCATTGTTTATAATTAAAGATGCATATTCTGTCCCTATGCAGTGCCATTTGAAGGAACCTAATCCACTTAGTTCCTCGTTTAAAATGTCCGTGATTCTAAACTTACGCAAGGGCGTTTTGGATACAATTAAGTTGTGTCAATAAACACAACTTGACTAAACTTTTTCTATCAACACGGGGGTGTGATTATAAAGCGCCGTTGCGTTGTGTACAAAATGTCTTGATTATTTACACTCAATGTGCAATTCAGTCACGTCGAATGTTGTGCAACCTGGTTGAAGTTGAACACACACTTGTACTGGAATGGAAATGGAAAGAATGATTTAGACCACTGTTGTCAAAGTCAAGGCCCGGGGGCCAGATCCGGCCCCCCATGCCATTTTATGTGGCCCGCGGGAACAAATCATGCGTGTCAACTATCATGATTCTTGCTGAAATCTGTACCGAAATGTCGAATTGTCATGGATAATAAATAACGTCGAGATTTTGCACCGGCCCTCCGAGGGAAGCCGTCACTCCAAAGTGGCCTGCTACAAAAAATGAGTTTGACACCCCTGATTTAGACAGTCAAATTGTTACCATCATAAAATATGTTCTTGCGTCCATTTTTGTTTTACCGTTGTGAGCATTCAGCCTTTCCCTTCCAATTCTCAAAAACAGATGTGATACTGCGAGGTACAATTTGTAGTGGGTGCTCAGCTGTGGTTCCAGGCAGGCTGCAGTGAAACTTTATGGGTATCCTACATCACTTCTCGTCGCTCACTAGGTGTGCAGGTTCATCAGTGCTGCGTCCGAAATGAGTTTTCAAAAGTCTAGCATTGGCAAAAAAAAAAAAAGTCCTCATTCCATTCCTTTGCTGGGTTTTCTTAGCGTCTCTCCCAACGCAGCTTCAAACTCGTTACTTCAGAGCATTTTGATGTAAATCCAACTGTAGCAAAACAAGAAGGTCCAGCGCAGCCAATAAAGGAGCTTTTGTTTCTTGAAAAGGCAAAACATGCACCTAATGCATCCTTTCGCGGTGTGTTGGCCAATTTACAAATCGTGCAACTTCAGGCACGTCCAACTTGAGAGGTTGCTTTGCATTATTGCTGAGGACTTTGCATTAAAACGAGACGCTTTCTGTGTTAAGATGGTGGTGGCCAAAGGGGCGGAAGCTATGCAGCAGGTGCTCGGCTGGGACAAAGTCAGGACATCGACGCTGCTTCAAGACTGCGAGTCGGAGCTCAAACGACGGCTTCAGCAGATCCAGGCCGTGCAGTCTATGAGGGGCAACATGGCGCAGAGGGACAGCAGCCTGCCGCCTAATGACAAGAACGACGAGGAGAGCAAAGCCACACTGCCTCGAAGAGGAAAATAGTCTGTTACCTTACCAGAGCAGAGACTCCAAAGAGCTTACGCCGACCGCTTCAGGGCCAGCAGAATGAATTCGCGCTGGGTTGCCGATACTATTTTTAAAGCTGGATTTTGTATAAATAAATGTCAACAAGGTTGGTGTTTGTAGCATTTGGTACAACTTTCAAGCCACTTCAATGCTTTTGCCTCAAGCAGAAGCTGAGGGCTTTGCAAAAGTCGTGGTTTTTTGTTGTTGTTTGTTTAATCAAACGTCTGACGTTTAAATCACAGATATTCCTTATTTGGGTGATAAACGAGCTGCTGTGAAACAAACCTCACGTGCATTTGTTTGAAGCTTAACGTCCAACGGTCGTCATCTGATATGAGCGGGTACATTTTGAATCGCTGCGGATCCACTTTATGACATGGATACAGTTGCCTTGTTGGGTTTTAATGTGAAAAAAAAGGAGCTCAGAGACTCAGATGGAGATGTAATGTAATGTTCTGTTTTTCTTGATTTCTTGATAGAAGCCAGTAATCCTTTAAGTATCAAGAGTCTATGTTGTGATATTCTGGTAACTGGCCCTTTATTACCCCACTCGTCCGGAGAGAGCTCCATTCCAATCATCCGTTTTCTGTCCTCATTAAAGTCATGAGTGAGCTGGGGCTCTATTCCAGCAAGATTTGGTGTACACCGTGGACTGTTCACCTGCCAGTCAGGGCACGTAGACAAGCTCTGACACCCCCGTTCGCACCGATGGGCTTTTTAGTGTCTTCACTTCATCCTAACATTCAGAATTTTGTGATGTGGGAGGAAAACAGAGCGCCAAGAGAAAACCCATTCAAGCACCAGAATAACATTTGCACGCAGAAGGGCCTGAGCCAAGAGTCCAATTCCGAACTTAGACTGTGAGGCAACTGTTTGCAATTTTGTGGCAACAGAGGCAGATCATTTGGAACTTTTCTTGTCAGGTTTCTGTGCAAAGTAGTATGGCTGATCGACTGAGTGATTAGAAATGTGGCACGAGATCCGTCGGTGAGCAAAATCAATTCCAAGATACACAGTGTGCAAGTCGTGACAATATATTGAGATGGCGTTGCAGTGCACAGATTAATTGATCATTTTCCTAATAAAGAGTTAGACAAGATAACATGTTCTTTGTTCCATATATGCAAGCTTCATTGCACGCGCCCAGCCGCCAATCGTGGGTAACAAAGATGCCGCTTCATCTTTGACTTATGTCAAGCCAGCGTGAGGCTGCAGCTCTGCCCCCTGGTTATGAAACGCGGGTATCGGTTTGGTAGACATGTGATGCCGGTCCATGTGAGTCATGTAGGACATGATCTTCTCTCCAGTGAACACACATGACAGTGCATTTGATTTTTCACAAGGGCGCGCCTTACTTACACACACCGAGGTCACTATGAGCTGCTTCATAAGGATTTAGAGACGTGTGACGTTCGCAGTACGGTCCGTGAACATTGAGACGCTCACTCTTGACTTCCCCTCAAATGCACACTGCGAGAATTGCCACTGTTCACATTTGTATTTGGTATGTTACTGCCAATAAGGAAAACAATCAAAACGTTCGACCAAATTTGGATATAAAAATATGCTAAGAAGTAAAAAAAAACAAACGTAACAGTTTAAGGCATCGTGGGTGACGTGACAGGAGACCGCTGAAGCGTACCAGTGATTGTGAGGAAAAGGTTCAAGATTTAGCTGTTGCCACTGAATGGACATATAACTCGTTGCAAAAATTGGAAAGATGTAAACAAATACACGTCACAAATAGAATTAATTGCAGATAAATATCACTAGGGGGGCGGCACGGTGGACAACTGGTTAGCACGTCGGCCCCACAGTGCAACGGTGCAAGGTCCGGCCTTCCTGTGCGGAGTTTACATGTTCTCCCAGTGCCTACGTGGATTTTCTTCGGGTACTCCGGTGTCCTCCCATATTCCCAAAACATGCATGGCAGGTTGATTGGGCACTCCAAATTGTCCCAAGGTGCGATTGTGAGCACGAATGGTTGTTTGTCTTTGTTTGCTATGCGATTGGCTGGCGACCGGTTCAGTGTGTCCCCGGTCTACTGCCCAAAGATGGCTGGGAAAGGCTCCAGCGCCCCCCGTGACCCTTGTGAGGATAAAGCAGATCAGAAAATGGATGGATGGATGAAAATATCACGAGACCTTATTCATTCCATAAATAGCTGTTAAACACCACAAGGGGAAAGTATAGCTCTGCAAATACTTGTTCCCTTTTTCAATATGTCATATTCATCTTAAAAACTCTTTTTTTTATGATGCTGCCCCTTCACTTTTCACAATTATTTTACTACAATTCAATTTTGATTGTTTTATATGAGGAGAATCTTTTATTAATTAGAATGTCTTGAAAGGCAACCTGCAGTGTGTTTGTCTGGAATTAAAAATAATAATAATAAATTACTGTCGAGGCCAGTCAGAAAAATGAAAAAGAAAAAGTCATTTTTAATCAGTGGAACCCTGCCTGTATTTTGTCAATACATTCACACATATGATGCAGACGAGAAGCAAGTTGTCAGCATGCTACCGCTCCACATCTTAATGGGTGTCATGGTGGGCGTAATTCCTGTGGAATTAGATCCGACTGGGCTGCTGCGGGAGAAGCCCATTGTGTCGGGATTCGACTTTTCTATCATACTGAATTCAGTGTTTGAGGGTGCAAACGCGTTGTTCACATTATGGCCAACCATGGCAGAGGACTTAAAATATCTTTTGTTGTTGTTGTTGTTGCAAAGCAATCATTTTATCATGTGGGCCCACTGGAGGTTCGAAATAGTTCCTGGGGTGTTGAAGGGGTGGCAGGAGGTTCAGTTGGGAGAGCAGAGGTTACAACCCCCTCACCGACACACACTCACACAATTGCACACATCCACATTGCACCCTTTTTTTAACTTCTTATTTTTAATTTGAGATTGATAAAAGGCAAATTCTTGCACATCTTTTTTGACGCTAGGGTGAGTGATCCTGATCAAAAACGTTTCACTTGTCTTGAAATATTTGTCCCTGCCTCCATTGCTTTGTCTTGTTAGAACTTCTTTAACCATCACATCAAATCTCATTCTGATTTTTTTTTAAGCACAGTAACAATACCGTATATTCTAATTAACAAAATAATGAATGTTTTATTGTAACGTGTTGCCATGGATTGCAGAGTTTGTGGTTATTTTGAGTACCGTATTTTCCGCACTATAAGGTGCACTACAGTATAAGGCTTCAATGAATGCCCTATTTTAAAACTGTTTTCATATATAGGGTGCACCGCATTATAAGGCGCATAGAAAAGAAGCGACAATAGTGGCTGTGGTTGCGTTATGCATCCACAAGGTGGAGCAACGCTAAAGGGAATACAATACAATGCACCTTCATGTATATCGAGCTTACACAACCATTGCAGCTGCAACAACGTGCTTTACAGAACATAAAAATACTACGTCCAAGAAATAAAAATATCGATCCATATATAAGGCGCATTGGATTATAAGGCGCACTGTTGGTTTTTTAGAAAATACAATGCTTTTAAGTGCGCCTTATAGTGCAGAAAATACGGAAATTGTATTGACTTCTTCTCAGGCAAAATGACTCATAACAGTTACTATGCCAATTTGTCATCATGTCAGCCTAATTCTACGTGACTGTAGTCATGAAAAGAATTGAGTAAATCAACATAAGGGTGCTTCTTTGGCTCCTCACCACTCTAATGTGTGCCCCTTTAACCACACTTGCTGGGCGGAGATGCATAAAATGCCAGCGAGCAAGTACAAAAGTGCCAACTTAGAAGCAATTTCATGGTCGTGGAGCACCCTACAATAACTGTTTTGACAGAGAAGTACAGATGGAATTAGGTAAGAAGAAACTGCATATGTATGAAGGTTAAAGGAGTGGCTTTAACAGATCCTTGGTTCCTCGACACTTTTTTTTTTGTTCACTGAACTGATTAGTCATTCAATACGTCTGTCTTTAGTGAAAGCGCTATTTGATCAGCTCATTTGCACTGAGGAATTACTCTGGCACTGTTTATCAAAAAAGCCTGTCCAATCACGGAACCTCATGAGACATTTTATTTTAATCAATTCAGGGACAGCGGTTACTACAGTGGACGGCTTGTCATTTTATGAGATTACAGGGTGCATGAAAGGGTTAAATGTGATCTCAGGATTGCATTCTTCATTCCCATATAATCAGGGAAATACTGTGCAACAAAAATGTCACTGTACCAAAAATGGTTGTGTCTAAATGACATTAATAAGAAGACGTTTAGTGTAGGCTTTGCTAGTTTTTATTCATCTACACACTTAAGTTTTGGTTTAAGCGAGGGTTGGAGACTTGATACTCGTGTACTTGATCATCCATCCTTTGTTTTTCCCACTCGAGTCTGACCTGAATGCAATGTGCACTTGGTGACTTCCGCTTTGGATGCTTTCTGGTGTTGCCGAACCGCAGTACGGTCCATACTCTCGTCCGGCCGTCGAAATCTACCAAATAACAGGCAGTGAGGGTGATTTGGCCCAACAGTACATCACTTTAGCGGGGAGAAGCCAGCGACATACTGCCTACAAATGCATGAGGACGAATTCGTTGTTGGGTCACTGCTTACAAGTCTCATAACTGACCTTCAACATATCATATGGACAGGGGACGTCTGGGTGTCCTTCGATGTCAAAAGGTTCCATAAAGTCCAGGATTATTTCGTTGCCCTCTGGAAGAGCGATGGTGTGGTTGCAGAGACTCATGGGTGGATACGGGCTCGGGTAGCCTGGACTTGTCAGATGTCCCGACAGGTTGGTCGACATCACGCTGAGGCAAGGCACTGTTGAGATACAACATACAGCATACTGCCACGTTTGTTGCATTTGTGTTCACAATACTTCCATCCATCCGTTTTCTAATCCGCTTTATCCTCACAAGGGTCGCGGGTGTGCTGGAGCCGATCCAGCA
>CAAKHF010009622.1:25458-36953 GCA_901007745.1 Hippocampus kuda
CAATCACCCTTAGGGACAATTTAGAGTGTTCCATCAACCTGCCATGCATGTTTTCGGAATGTGGGAGGAAACTGGAGTACCCGGGAAAAACCCACGCAGGCTCGGGGAAAACACACAGGAAGGCCAGAGCCGGAATCAAACCCTGCACCTCTGCACTGTGAGGCCGGCGTACTAACCAGTCGCCAACCGTGCCGCTGTTTTTAAGCGGGTGTACTTGATCAGGTCCGATTACTTGAAAATGTAGTGGTAACGAAGCCAGATAACCCACAAAGGCTTTTCTTGAGACCGACGCAGCACTGCGTGTTGTCCTATTTAAATCACTTTCCTAATAAATGTATTGTATTTCCACATTTCCGTAAAAACCAAATAAAACAATTTGTCGAAAGTACATTGGTGTTTTTATTGATTTGGTAACAAGTGGATTAAAAATGAATTTGGCCATTCTGCTTTTAGGCTAATGATGTGCCTTTAGCAATCAGAGGAAAGCACAGTATATTAGACAGAAAGAGAGTAGCTCAGCTGTTGTTTTCTGAATAAGTAGTCAACCACTTGGTTAAAATAAAAAAAGACTACAGAACAACAGCGTTCCAACCTTTAAAATAGAAACATCTCATAATGTAGAAGCCTGGTTTCTTTGACTTACGTTGCTTTGAAAAACAAAGAATAAGTTGTTGCTTTTTTAAATAAAAATACATATTTCAATTGGCTCCTCTAAGCGCCATAATTGATGGCATTCATTAAATTTAGTTAGTGACGCAGCTCGTGTGCAGATGTTGTCCCGGACAATACAAATGATTGTTGCAAAGAGGCTGTAATTGATATAATTAGTAAAATCTGTGGGCAGATAATCCTTCTTTTTTTTTTTTTTTTTGCCTATTCATTGCTTGATTTACTTTATCTCCCTTCTTTCTCCTCCAGCAAATAACGATCGAGTCAACGTACGTCGAATCAGTAATTGTGATGCATTACTTCATGTCAGCACACTATTAGTGTTGCACACAGGTATCAATTTTTAATATCGATTTGAAGTTGCCTCTTACGGGAGAGTCAACATTAATTAGCCGTGTCTTTTGGCAGTTTGGCAGAGATCAAATGCTTCATGCAATTTGACTGTCAAATCTATCAGTACCTGCCCGCTGGAATGGAAATCGAAATCTCTCACAAATAGACTGTGCAGTTATGATGAATTGGCAGAGTGTGAGGGGGCCGTCTTTTCTGGACTGGTAGTGGCAGTTTGTGATGTCTGGTAGTTTTATTTTTTTTATGAGTGTGTTAACTTGGTCGGTTTCCAGTCTCGATTTATTGTGTTTGACTTAATTTTGAAGACACGGGCATCCGGAGTCTCTCTGTAGTCGCGGCGAGGAGCACCAGGCTCCACATTCTGTTAAACTTACTCTCTGACAGAGTGTGTGTGGTCCGTCACTGTGATCTTAAAAACGAGCCATCCTGTTCATTAGCGCAACTAAAGATCCGTTTTATTATATATGACAGCATTACATTGATATGAATTACATCATCATTTTCTGCGGATTGGTCCATGGAGAGCAAGCGTAAGGAGAGAGATTTGCATTTTCAAGATGTCAATCTGTCAAGATGTCAATATTTCGAGATTGTGTCAGCGAAAAACAAAACTATGAAGGTTTGTTGCACACACTGTTCAGTCGACAGTGTTATCTCCGTCGCTTTCATAAGACTACATTAAAAAAAATAAAAATAAAATAAAAATAAAGAGATTACATGCAGTTACGTCACTTTGTGTGACTGCAGGCCGCAAAATGTAATTGTTTTATTTATTATCAATGTACATTATACATAGTGAGTTTTGATTTCACCACATTCGTAGTTAAAAATGTCAAGTGAGACTGACTGTATTTCAGAAATTATTAAAACATATATCACTGTTGAGTAAAATCCTGACAAGACTTTTTTTAATTAAAATAATTATGTGAAGTCAAAAGAGTTGCTGTCTTTATTTTACTTTCAATAAAACCAAATGTTGTTCTTGAATGTCACTGTCACAAAAACCCACTTCGATTAAGTGGCAAAACACACAGAATCAGATCACATGAAAAAGTTCAGACTAATTAAAATAAGCAACTAATGTCAACAAATGACATTTGTTTAAGTAATATACACTAATCTCTTTGAGTTCAGCAAAAACCTGGCTTTCCAGTGTACACCATCAGTGATATTACTACTACAAAGTAAATGACTTAATTTTGTATGGTAATTAATTGCAAGATCATTTTTTTTAGCGGCTTTTGTCAAATTAATGTCTCGTGATGTCGTATAGAATGTGACTTCCTCTCGCTCACCTGTACATGATCTTTTGTTAAGATGGAGAAGATATCCTGGCCTGCACGTGCAGTAATAGCCACCAATGTAATTGTGGCAGAAATGGTCGCACATTCTCTCCTCGTGCATATTGGACCGACACTCATTGATGTCTGCAAAAGACAATCAGAGGGTAAAGGTCATGCTCCATGCTCATAATTGATTGTATGAGATTGGTGTTAAAGGGAGGTTGTGGGTCAAGGCTACAGCAAGTTGCCAGGTTGTCTTTTGGCATTTGTTTGTAATGTCCAATTCGAGGGAATTTAAATTGGACTCAAAACTTAGCTGGATAACAAGACAGGTCGTCATGGAGGGCATTTCCGCTTTGAGACTGAACTAATGAGCACAGGTGGTTTGTGCGCCATCCTCATGAAACGATTAAATTGTCGTCATTGATTGTGATGTAAAGTCAGTTATACTGACATTACTGAGTTTAAATATCAAGGACGAGAGTGTATTATTATGGCTTTGGAGAACGTTGATTTATTTGAACAATCTATATTAATATGGTGGACCAGACTCTTCACAGTTGAGTGCAATCCTTTGACAAACTAATTTTAATGTAAAATCGCTGAATGTCACGGAAATATGTCAACACACAAGTGGAAACGGGCATAGCGACTGGTAAATACATGCAATTAATGTGTTTCAAAGGATCTACCTTAATAAATATCGCGTAAGGAACAGAATTTGGACCCAGGCATGATTTCTTATCATGAACACGAGCACACAGCTTGCTAATCCAGTGGCTAACCGGCGGCTAGCTAAATAGCTAGCAGGTTACCGACATGGCTCCACTTACCTTTCCATCCAATTATTTTATTCATCAGAAGGTGTCTCTGAGCTTTGTCTGGTCCCTCACCTAGGACCTGTTTAGCGTGGGTGACCCTAGCGGGGACATAAAGCCCCAGACAGTTTAGCCTTCAGATCATTGAGACACGTAAACCCTTCCACCACGGTAAAGTGATGGCTCATGGAGGGGAATTTTTGATTTGATTATATAAATTTTTGGACACGCAGTTATCATGTTCATAGTGTGTTTTTAATGTACTCTGCACTTTAAAAGTTGAATATTTAAAAACAACTACATAAGTGTATTTATAGACTATAGACTGCTTTTGAGTGTTGTATTTTCTTTAATCTGCTTCATTTACATAGAGCAGAGTTGTCATTTGAAATTATTTATTTTTTATTACATATTTTTTCTGTAACGAATTAATAAAAGTGAAAATGTATGTGTTAAGACTCCCAAGCTCAATTTTAAAGGTAAGCTTTTATTTTTTGAAGAGGCTGTTTTATAATTGCTAATTTCACCCGTGTCATAGGAAACAGCCAGATTCAGGCAAAATGTGCCTTCAGCAAAAATAAATAAATAAAAGAAAAAAAAAGTGTCACTATTTTACATCACCTTCCGAGGTGTAAAATGCTTGGAAGCCAGTGAATCGCTCCTCGTTAGAGTAGTCGCTCCTAAAGACCACTGACATGCGGTTGCCGGCTGACAGGATGACGGTGTTCCTTGGGGCGCTTTCATCGTTCTTCTCTTCTTCTCCACAGAACCTCACGGTATCGTTCCCCTCTGCCAAAACCTGTTTAGACAGGGTCAAGGCACTTCTAGCCAACAATCAAATTGAGTAAGAAGACCGTACCTGAATGTAGTCGTATTCGCACAGGTTTGAGGGTTCAACGCTGAAGTGGGTGAAGTAGAGTTTGACCCTGTGGCCCTGTGGGACGGTGATGTTCCACACCATGTATGTGTTATCAGGGTATGGCCCGGGGAAGTTGGGGGTGGTAAAGTTGCCGTATAAGCCTGTCATTTCCACACTCAGCGACACATGGAAGAGGCAGAATAGGACAAATACGCAGCCACCGCTATCACGTTTATGTGTGAATGCAGCAGTTTTTTGGAATATATGTTAAAAAAAAAAAGAAAATGATGCTCACCTGGTCATGTTGACATCGGTCTTCAAATATGTTCTCTCTCTTTGAATTGTGTCGTCCTCAGCTCGGTGCTCTGCGGGTAATTGAACCTGTGTGTCCTTCCTGCCTGACAGTTCGGTAAACAAAGTACGACAGGCACATGATCCGCGTCATCATCACCCACCTCCCCTGGTCACAGATGTCAGAGGAGCTAAACATCAATAGTATGTTGAAACTACTTCATCTTGCCATTTTACAAGTCAGAAGGAGCACTGACAGCTCATCACCCCCCTTATAAAACATACAACACATTTATATAAAGAAATGATGCCAGAAGTTAAACGTCACTTTTTCCAATGACTCAGCACTAAATAGAATACCACGAGCCAGTTCACCTCCCACCAATATGTTTTCCAAGTAAATGCCAATGCAAACCAAATCAACTGCAGTTAAGTGTTCTCATCCCATTTTGGGCGGGGTGCTCGACCACCCCGAAATTAAATCCTAGCACCCCTAAAATTTGAGAGATTACTTATTTACTCTATTTTTTTGTCTTGTCTTTTTTTTTTTTTAAACAAGCTAGGAATGTTGTACCGTATTTTCCGCACTATAAGGCGCACCTAAAAGTATTCAATTTCCTCAAAAGCCAACTGTGCACCTTATAAAACGATGTGCCTTATATATGGATTGATATTCTGATTTCTTGGACGTAGTATTCTAAATGTTCAGCAGAGTGCTTTGTAACAGCTGTAGCGGCTGTGAAAGCTCTATATAAATGAAGCTTTATTGTATTGTATTGTATTCACTTTAGCGTGGCTCCATCTTGTGGATGCATAACACAACTGCAGCCACTATTGCAGCTTCTATTCTATGTGCCTTATAATGTGGTGCGCCCTATACATGAAAACAGTTTTAAAACAGGCCATTCATTGCGCCTTATACTACGGAAAGCCTTAAAGTGCGCCTCAAAAAAGATTTGCAGCCCCCAATGCCTCTTAACTCTTCTCAGCTATGCTCTGTGTGTGTTATCTACACAGAGCAATGTGCTGCCTTCGAGTGTCATTCAGTTGCAGTGTAAGTAAATGCCTCAGGAAATATGTAACGTATCGTAACTTCAATCACTCAATACCAACACACTATTATCATGACCATTCCACATGTCTGCTGCTTGTAGGTCGAATCAAAGCTTTGCATTGATGTTTTTATGGATTTAGCTGACATTTCTTTTCTACCTTGGAAATGTTTCTGGTGGTCAGAGACAGTAAAATTGTAATGAGAGAAGCTAGCTGCTGTGTCATGTGCATTTTTAGTACACGCTAAATTTTAGGGTCTGGTATATACCAGAAAAAAAGCATTCTGTTAAAATTTGTCATTTACATCCAGAAAATTAGTAGGGTTACGATGTTTGTTGTTCATTCATTTTGTCAAGAATAACCGTTATCATTTTTGATGGTTTACTCACAGACTTTGCCTAAAGGTGTACTGCATCTCTTTTATAATGTGGGAATATAAATAAATGTGGGAATATAATTGCTTTCAGATGTCTAAAATTTTCTGAAATGCCATTACTCCGAAACCTCTGATCCTACAACTGCCCATTGTACAGGTCTCTTTTATTTGGAAATGGCATAAGAAGCTGAAGACTGGAAGAAGTTATGTTCAGCCTCATATTAATGCAAAACATGTCACAGCTTTTATTTTTCTTTCAACAATATGTAGTTTATTATAATCCTCCAAAGAAAAATCAACGATGACAACATCGGTTTGGAGGAGGCAACAAGATGTGTAAATTGTTATTCAGACGCGAAAAGACTGGTTGGACATTGATGCAAATCACACAAGACTCACACAGATAATTATTTCACAGCCTGCTCTCATGGCTATTAAGTGGTGAGGCGGTTAAATAAAAGCCCCAGAACAATGACGACACTTTTTTCCCCACTCCCATTGCTTTCAGTAGACAATCTCTTTTTGTTTGGACATCATCACATCACAAACTTTCCAAGTGAACCTGCAAACATGCTGGATGTTTTGTTTGTTTGTGTGATTGATTTTATTTTATTTTATTGTCTGTGTCTGTCCAACGCTTATGTAAGACTTGGTTCATGATAACTTATATAATTACAGAGTATGAAATGCAAATCTGTTTTGATAGAGTGCATATATTGACAATATTCAATTGGTGTAAGGCCCTTTCAAGCGGAACACATTTTGTTTTTAACATTTTGTTCAGCGTTTAATGCCCAAGCGCACATTTTCTGGCCAGCGGTGAATTACTATAATTATCCACATAAACATCATTGTTAACTCCTTTTTGCAAATGACCTCTCTGACGGTACGCTTTCAAATTGGTGCAGTGGTGTTTTTGTTTTTTTTCTTTAAACCATGACGGTGATGTGTGAGCTTGGGTGATGTTGAGTCGCAATGCAAGGCACGTTTTGATGGCAGATGTTCTCTTTTTTTTTTTTTTAATGCCATCCAGTTGTCACGCTGCCTTTGAAACTTCAGAATGTCACCCTTTGACAAATACTTGATGGAAAAATATGGCCTAA
Organism: Hippocampus kuda; assembly: GCA_901007745.1. Taxonomy (NCBI): domain Eukaryota; kingdom Metazoa; phylum Chordata; class Actinopteri; order Syngnathiformes; family Syngnathidae; genus Hippocampus; species Hippocampus kuda. The sequence continues at coordinate 32,262 of CAAKHF010009622.1, forward strand.
AAACATAAATAACGTATTGATGCTTTATTATTATTATTATTATTTGGCTCATTAGTCATTTGGGTTCTCATGTTCATTTCCTCTGGTAGGGAAAATACATGTTGGTGTCTCAATAGGTAGCATTTTGCCTATCACTACGCACTTATTGTAAATCGTTGCCTCCAATTATTTGCAGCTTTTCTCAACATTTGACTGAAAAGTTGCAAAACACTGCTGAGTGACATGTCCTAATGTCCTAATTAGCACATTTGTGACATTGAGGCATTCTGTTAGATGTGTCAGCCCTTTCACACGCGCACGCTTGCTTGTGACACGCTCATCATCCATGCTTTCATGCAGATACAGGTAATTTCACAAGTGAAGGAATTTACTTGAAGCACCCCCCGTGTGTACCCAATGAAGGGTCTGTTGACTGCATGTGTGCTTTCAATTCGCTAAAGTCAGAGCACATTTTTTTTCGAAAATGCATCTTCATTATAGTAGTCTGGTGTCAAATAACATCTTAAGGCAATCTTTCAAGCTGAGTGAGACCTTTGCCAAGTGGCTCTGAATGTCACTCGAGGACTTGACACTCAAATGCCACAATGATTAGACGTTGCAGGGTGTAGAACCCGTCCTTCATATTTTAATGCTTGAATGTTTTATTGACGTGATTGTAAAGATTATTCGCTGACAGAAAGAACAAGCTTGGGTGACCGGCGCTAGCCCCCGTTTAAAAAAAAAAGAAATACTGACACAATGTGGCTTCACAGGCTATCCTTTTCTCACACCTGAACTGAATAAAGTTTTAGGATTCTAAAAATGCAAGCTCAAAACAAAGTGAGATTACAGAAATCTTGAAAGAAAATCACACCGACAGAGTAGAAACTGAAATCACTGGTCACAAGGTGCCGTGCCAGGAAAAACAACGCATGAAACCAAAAGTGCTTGCAACGGCAAGGTTCAATAGAACACGGAGAATACACAAACGGAATATCCAAAAGTCCAATAAAACAAAGAGCATTACTAGAATAACAAAAATACTGACTAACAAGGACCTATGATCAATAAACGAGAGCGACTGAATGGTGTCAAGATCTCTATAAAAATCACACTTGAAGCACAACAGCAAGCAAGGTCGGGAATCTGACAAGGCATTGGAGAAGACAGAGTCTTTAAACGCAAAGCCAGGCTTGATGAGGTTCACCTGCTGGAGGGAAACGCCCTTCACTCCAGCTGGAGTTGGAACACAATCAAGACGTTCTGTCAATTCCTTTTTCGCATTGTCTAATTCTTCAAATATTCTCAATTGTGTACCTTCCGTGTGAAAACTGCAACTACCATCAACCTATTGCTTATACACATCTGGAAATATATTTGACAAGACAACCTAGACGAATAGTCTCCTGCATTTTGTCGATAATCTCTTGATGGCAAAACACGTAGTTTTCACCTGCGTCACAAGGGAGGCCCGTTTCCACGCGATTGGTGCCGCATGTGCTTGTGCACGGAGTATTCATAATTGAAACAACTCACACGCACACGAGCGTGAAGTCCAAACTTGCGGGGACGCGTGGAGGATGTCGGCTGTCTGTGTTCTGTGCTCGCGCTACCGTGCCTTGAACAAAGTGCTTTCTTCGAGGAAGTCAGCCGGTCATTAAATACGCAGCAACCAATTGAAGAGATGAAAGAGCGAGCAACTGGGACCGCGAGCCTCGGAAGAAAACGAAATCTGGTTTTGAAAGCCTTTTGCTTTGTTATGCATGTTGTTCATTTCCTTCTGCTGGCGTCAATCTGACGTGTCAGTCATGACGTGGTGTCTGTTTGAATATCTTGAACAAGAAAGAAAAAAAATATCCTGGATTTATCAGACCTTTTGTGAGCATACAGTATTTCTTTTGCGTTCTTCATCAACCGTCGCCTAACTGGTCTGCTTTCCCGTTCACGGGCTGCAATCACGCTCCCCTCAGCCACCCACATGTTGTAAATTGTATGCGTAATTATGGACTAGAGTAAGTGGGGCTGTCTCACCTGAGCCGAACACTGAGGAAATGTAGATTTAATCCACTGTAATTTGCTCATCCGCCGCGACTCTGCTGAAGTGGTAGAGAAGCGATGCTTTGGCACAGCACATACTCGATCCTGCTGCAAACAAGGCAATGTTGGCAAGGTGTACCCTTTTTGAGTAGTAACGGCTTTGATTGATTGAAGTCGATTGACTGTCGGGGCCAGCAAAGTGTCCTCTGCTCAACTAAATGCAATCAGAACAACCTCCACCTTAATTACCGCATAAAATAATCAGGTCATATTTTTTCCATGAAATTCTCTAAACTGACTTCGAAAGAAAGTCTCTTCTCTTGGGGAGTATGGTGGACGGCAAACATTCAGGAATTCTTATTTAATATTGAACCATTCATTGAGCTTGTTATCCCATACAATGACAGAGACACGAAGCCCCGCCCATTTATAATTCTGCTGCTATCGCCCTAACACAACAGCTCAAAGATCACTGACAAGATGAGATGTTGAGTGTTGTACGGCTCCGCTGTTTGCCGAAGGCAGCACATCACATGATATTGCCGTGACACTGGCCAGTGACTGCAAGGGTCGCCTGTCTGGCCAACCACATAGCAGGCTTCCTCCTCCTGTTTTGGTCAAATTGAACCCAGATTCATGCATACAGGTAGTCATGTGGTCGATCGAAGGAGTCCAGATGCACCACTCGATGTGGCAAAATACATACCGTTATATACTCTAAGTGGGAAAGAAAGACTTCAAGGGATCATTAGGTCCATTTTTCGCCAACAAGCTCAATCTATGTTTTTTTTTGTTTGTTTGTTTGTTTTTTGGTCGACTGGTTAGCACATCCGCTTTCCAGTGCATAGATCGTGAGTTCTAATCTGCCTTCAACCTTCCTGTGTGGAGTTTGCATGTTTTTGCTCGTGCCTGCGTGGGTTTTCTGTGGGTACTCTGGATTCCTCCCACATTCCAAAAATATGCGCTGGAGGTTAATTGAACACTAGATATTGTCCCCAGATGTGATTGTGAGCGTTCGTCTGGCTTGGCAACCAGTTCAGGGTGTACCCCGCCTACTGCCGAAGACAGCTAGGATCGGCTCCAGCACGCAGGCAACCCTCGTGAAGATAAGCGGTTCGGATAATGGATGGATGGTTCATCGAACGTGAGCTCATATGAGCAAAAACCACTAGCACCTCCATAAAACCAAAAACATTGTGCTGATTCTTTCTTTTTGGGGGGAATGTTTTAAGGTGGACCACAGTCGTTATGTGCATATGAATCTTTGTGATGACTGATCATAATTTTCAGACATTTAGCTATGCTAAAGTTTTGTTAAGTCTCCAGAGGCAGCCTGGCATGGATGTTTCCCCCAGGGCTGAGGGTAGTAACTGCTCAAGGCAAACAAAGGTCAGCCAATCGCAGGGCACACATAGACAAACAACCATTCACACGTCGGGACAATGAAGGGTTCAATTCACTTCCCATCTTTTTGGAATGTGGGTAAACCAGAGTACCCGGAGAAAACCCACACAGACGCAGGGAAAACATGCAAACTCCGCACAGGAAGGCCGAGGGCAGATTCGAACCTCCAACCTCAGCACTGTGAAGCGGAAATGCAAAATGTAGAGTACCAAGCTGTTGATTAGGGGAGCTGTCTAATTGTTATGGTCTTGGGTTTTTGTCAAGCAAATTTGCCCTGGATTTTTTTTTTTGACAAGTCTGACTTAGAAGGAAGAAAATTAGCAAGAAAATGTGGCAAAATAGCGAGGTAAGACTGCATACATAAAGTTATAATCACAAAGGTAAATCGGCAATAGAGGGAAAATCGGCGGTAGAGTAAATACACACTCACCGAGCCAGTGTACACACTTAAAATGATTTAGAAGACTGCATGTTTTTTGTTTGTTTTTTTTAAATTAACATTTGTAGGAGTGTGAGACTCACGGCCAGTTTTTGCTATGGGCAATATGAGCGACCGCTTTATTATTTATTATTATCTTGCTCAAGGAACATAGACTGTCTAAATAGGCCCTTTAAGAGAAGGATTTAAAAAAAATGAACTTTGATATGAACAATAGTAGGTACTGTTTAGCTGTTAGCCATTGATGAAGCACAGACGCATTAATTACTGTTCCAAAAGCCCCAACGAGTTAGACTTTATGATGTATTGCCCACCATGTTTCAGAGCATTCCCTGGTGCTATTGATCAAAAACGATTGCAGATGAATTAATGTTGCGGCCGTCTGTGCTGGATTCCGTTCCTGACGTCAGGCCCATTATTCTTTCAATTTAGTCCGCCACGGGTGCCTTTTGCCACACATAACAAATTCGGTCATTTCCTCGCCAATTCAAATTCAGCCTCGGGTTGAGCAATTCGGCCGGGTCACTGTGAGACTCTAAAGCTGCGCCCCGTGACATTGGTGCCAGAAAGCAATGATGAGAAATGGCACGCAGGTGCGGCGCTTGTCACTGATTCCTTCATTACGTTAGTTTGCCGCCATTACACCTCAAACCACTTACAATTCAGGGCCAACGCGGGACTTTAAAAATAGCCAAGACCACAATGGATAAGCACTCTACAAACCTGTGAGATGTTGACTCAAAAAGCAAATATCATGGCCATAAAATGACAATACTGACGGAACATGACTCAATAACTCCGGGTGGGGTTATGAGTTATGGTTTATTTCGAGG
>CAAKHF010009623.1:0-10883 GCA_901007745.1 Hippocampus kuda
ACGGTACATCTTGTTCGTGCAAAGATATTGTCTAACATTGTCCAGATGTGTATATTTGAGTGTGACACAAATATACTGCAACCGACAGGCAACCAGTCCGGGGTGTCAGGCAACTTTGATTTCTGAAGCAATCATGACATTTTGTCTTTTGATGCTTATTTTTCTCAACAGCTTTGGCTGAACTCCAAATTGTTCCACTTTGGAGACATTGGACTTGGTTGTGCTGTGACAGAAGACTTTGGGTCATGTAAAACAAGGCAACAGTCATGAGAGTGGCTGACATTTGCTTGACTTCTCTTTTAGAATCTTGTTTCACGCAGCTGGCCGATTCTGTTTTGGCAACAGGATTTGTTATTAGCTTTACTTCTGCTTTCAGGACTTGATCAAAGCATGTTCATCTGACAGCTGCAATATAGACGGAACCGGCCCCCGAGGGGGTTCGATCAGGCCCACGGGATAATTTAAAAATGAAAAAAAAAAATGCATAAAAGACACGAAATGAATATTTTTAATAAGATGCAATTCATGTATTAACCACTAGTCATTGTTTTCTCTTTTGTTTGTAAAGTGTTACATTTAGATTTCACATGTACGTGTAAATGGTTAAAAAAAATCCTTTCTTTATAAATCTCGTTTAATCTTAAAATGCATGACTATATTTTGAAATACTAATTGTTCAAGTTTTGTTCCTTTGTACAATCATTGGGATCAGTTGCACTGCATACTGTATATGTGAATGATAAAAGTAAATTGCACATTTGTCGAAGGAAATCTAAGGTGTTTTATGAAATGTTAGGTAAATGAAATGTAGGTACATTTCAACATTTTCCTCATGTTCTTGTGCTTCGCTATATCAAAACAAAGGAAAGACATGATATTTTGGTTATTTATAGCAGAGTATGGTATAATTTTAATGGTCTGGCCCACTTGACATCGACCGAGGCCGTATGCGGCCCCCAATATGAAATGAGTTTGACACCCCTGACCTAAACCCTCCATCCATCCATTGTCTGATGCATTTATCTTCAGGAGGGTGGTAGGCATACTGGAACCTATCCCAGCTGTCTTCAGGCAGTAGGCCAAGTACACCCTGAATTGGTGGCCAGCCACTCGCAGGGCACACATAGACGAACAACCATCCATGCTCACACACTCACACCTAGGGACAATTATAGTGTGTTCCACGAACCTGCCATGCATGTTTTTGGAATGTGGGAGGAAACTGGAGTACCCGGAGAAAACTCACGCAGACACGGGGAGACCATGCAAATTCTTCGGAGGAAAGCCAGAGCCGGAATCAAACCCTGCACCACTGCACCGTAAGGCCGGCGTGCTCGCCGCCCTCCCCTAAACCCTTTAAAGATAAACTCAGTGCTGCATGATAGTGGAGGTTGTGCCACTACTAGATAAGCAGCTCTGTATTCACCTTTTAAAATGCCTTTCATGGAAATACAAGGGAATCTTTGTCAAATATCGCTCTACTCTTCTCTGCATGATTAATGTTGTCAAACATATTTCTCGTGGCATGTCAGTATTACAATTAACTTTTCCAAAGCTATTTTTTCATCTTGTCTAATGTGATTTGGCTGTCACCTCTTAATCGAGGCAGAAAACATATGAGCTAGAAAATGAATGAACAGTGTATTTGATGAGAACAGAAATACTCTGGCTGACTTAAATGCCCGATCCTAAAGTTTTGACTTGTAAAGGTATTGTTGCACAAATTCACAAGCAAAATGCAAGTTAGGACTGGCCAATCAAATGTGTAATGGACAGAGGTGTGAAATCCAGGTCCACAAAGCAAAAAACCTGCCACAGTATAGCTTTACCCACAGCCTTAAGTTTTGACTTCACGGGGTGGCTTTCGAGCGAACAACACACTGTTGGCGCAACAAATGCTGTACACATTATGACCCATGCACATGAAACAAATCATTTATTTCATTCTTCCTCATCGCGCCCCCGACCTACACCCCCGCTCATTTTCCAATAAGGAATAGCACTCTGGAGAGGGCACAAATGCTTAATAGTTCCCTGTGCTCCTGCCACTTTAAATGTAATAGCGTTTTTTTGTCGTTTGTTTTTAAAGTGTAATAATTAAGTGCGGCAATTGAAGACTGAGTTGCAAATCCACGAGGTTTTCTGGCCCTCGGGTTCAATGTAATCACTCCTGCCCCCTTGTGGATGTGTGTAGATGTAGCGGCTGGCAACAACAGATTAGTTGCACTGAAGCCGCTTCCGTGTTAGTCGTTGTCACTTTGCCAAGTATTAAGTCCTCACCGCATAAGCAAGAACGGAGCAAGTGATTTGGAAAGCTAAAAATAACAACACAAATCTGAATTGCGATCATGTTCACAAATACAGCAACAGTTTCAGAATATTTATTAGTTATAAAAACGACATCAAATTATTCAAGGAGTTTCAATATGCTCCTCAAAATGAAACACTTTTTCATTTGCAATTTAGGGATGGTCATTTGGTGACATTCCCTTGATGGCAGACAATTCATCAATTGATGAACTGAACTTAGATTGGATTGTTTTTTTATTTTAATTTTCTTTGATGTGTGAAGGAAGAGTCTCTGTGAATGTTCTGAACTTGTGTTTCAATTCAATGCCAGAGTGGTACTGAGAATGTCAATGGTGCCAAAGAAGACCCAGCTGTCGCTTTTGTCCACATAGCCAACCAGTAGAGATTGAATGACAGGAGAAGTTAAGCAGCCCTCTACTGCCTCAATTGTGTCATGCCGCGATTTATGAATAATCAAATCCACACATGTGAAGCTATCAAACAATCAATGATTATGCCCATCCTTGTCGCAAATGACAACAAATACCTTGCTCCCTGCAGCACGTGAAAAGTAACAAGAGTCTTTGCGCCGAGTGAAAGGAAGACAACCGAGCGAGCGGCCCTCTCAGCTCCTCCGTGCCTCCTGTTTTGGCTCAGCTGTGGGCAATGCATTCACTCCTGGCATTTCTTCCTCCACCATGGCGGACTTTTTTGTCGTTCCTAGCGGGGCGCAAGGGGAGGGTGGCGGGCAAGTGGATGAAGACCAAGGTGAAATGCACACAAAGAATTTAGCAGCAGGCCAACATACACTACAGTGTCCTGGGAGGAGAGACCGCCATACCTGTGAGGTAGTTTCTGTGCATCCGATGGAAGAACAGCAGAGCCATAAAGAGGATGAAACCAATGCTGGCCATAATCACTCCACACAGAAGGAAGCTGTAGCTGCCTTCAGTCTGGATAATCTGGGGAAATAATGGTATCACTAAATCCCTACAAGAGTTTTTTTCGGGGGCAAATATGATGACTTTTGTGGCCGCAGCCCTTCGACTTACTGAGCCGACCAGAACCTGCATTACCATCTCTCCCATTCCTGCACTCGTCACCAGCACCGACGTAGCGCAACCTAGACGCAACACGGTATTGTTTGTATTTCATGTGTGGTTTCCTTCGTGTATTTGTTTGTGTCATCTCACACGTACCCTGGTAATCAAGGATGTCTTCAGTGTAGGCAAGCATGCATGGGAAGATGCTGCTGAGAAAAAGGCCACACAAACAGGTGCCAACATACAAAAATGTGCTGCTGGTGTAGAAGATTAGTAGCAGCAACACGGTGACAATGGCGCCGGCCTGCAAAATGGAGCGCGCATTGCGTTGAACCTCAAGTTGTGTGCGTGCGTCACATCCGACTTTTCAATGTTTCATTACCAGGTTGAACACGAGCAGTCTCATGACTTGGAAGCGGTACGAGAGAGGGATGGACAAAAGTCGACCGGCGGTGATGGCTGCCCAAAAAATGCTGGCTAAATAGCCTGCTGCCTTGTGAGGAAGAGACATGGGTGGTGCAACAGCATATGTGTACACAAAACCAGCATACGCCCCCTGAAAAACAAAGTTGGCCTTCATTATGTCACATTGGGACAGTCGGTTATGGAGCACGGTGACGTATAGAGATGCAAGGTTAAATTTCAGCCTAGTGCCAAAAAAAAAGAACCAAAAAGGCTTAAATGGGTCTTTGAATAAGCACAGTATATGTTAAGAACAGAGAATGTAAATATTTTGACATCAAATGTTCCGTCTCCTTCTAGTGTGTGTGTGTGTGTGTGTGTGTGTGTGAGAGAGAGAGAGAGAGAGACGCGGCCACTTGGCTGTAATATAATGCAGTCATGCAAAAAAAGGGGTTTCAGTTAACTACTGTCAGTCAGTTTTTGCAAAGGGTAAAGAGTATGTGCCAGTAAGTATTGTTTGATTATCTGTCTCTATGAGTTGCTCCACCAATTGTCTTCAAATATCACAGGTCCTTAAGGTCAAAGTCAAGTCACAAATATTCGGTGCAATAACGTGGTCAAAATGTGCCCGCATGCTATTCAGATTATATGAGATTGTTGCAATAAGAATTCATCAGAATAATCCACCTGTTTGCAGACATCCAAGTAGGCTGACTTTTTAATGCAGCACTGTGTGTGTATGTGTGTGTGTGTGTGTGTGTGTGTGTGAAGCTCACTCACCACAATGCCATCAGTCATGAAGAGCACCATCCCACCGAGAATGTGAATCATGAAGAAGGATAGTGGCAGGCCGCGCAGGTTATCATTCTGACAGCAGCTGAAGATATCCCCGTGACCTGTGCGCACAAGTGACACGTGGAGGTGCACAAAATGTTTTTTTTATCATTATTATTTCGTTCTCCCCCTCCCTGGAGAGGGGAGGAAGGCATGCATTATTCTCTACCTCCAGCTTCATGCGCTGTCTGCTCCACTTGCGCGCCCTCAGCTCCCTGCTGGTTCTCCAAGGCCAGTTCATCTTTGTCCAGCAGTTGAGGGGTGCCGCTGGGGCAGCACGGCAGCAGCCGCTCGCGATACATCAACACGAGCACAGCGAGCGGCACGGGCAGCTGAGGGCACCAAACCAAATCAGATGAATTTTCCACCGGAGAGCTGACATCTCACCTCAAGTCAGTCAGCGTCTGTCTTTGGAGTCTTTACATTGATAAGAGCCATGATCCAGAAGGCGTAGTGCACACTGGACTCCTCCCCGCCTCCCCCGTGGGGCAAGAGGCTCTGAGTGATGTTGTGCTCGGCAATAACACTGCTTCTCAGCATGTTCCTGAAGTGATGCATGATCTCCGTCCCGTTGCCAGTATGATTCCCGCAGCCGTGCTCGGAGAGGAAGGGATCCGCAATCAGCGGGCTCACCAGGGCTCCGAAGCCGATGAAGAAATGGAGAGCCTGCATGGCAAAAAGCAAACACCTGACTTGTATGCTTTGGATCACCACCACGACCGTACACGCCATCCTTTGCCAGATGATGAGGCCTTCGTTTTCACCTGCAGAAAAACGGCCGAGTCCTTCTGGTAGATGGCGACCAGTTGGATGTTTGCGATGGTGTCAATGAGTCCCATGGCCAAACCGGACACAGCCATGGCCACAGCCAACACCAGGACATTGTGGCACAAAGGGATGATGGCAAAAATCACCGAGATGAGGAGCGCCGACACAAATAGAGCGGACAGGGCAGTGGATAACCTGGAATGGAGAGTGAAAGACGACGAGGTCTCCAGCATCGGCAGACAGCCCGCAAGAGCCGCGGAATTCTCCTTGGGGCTATACTTACGTCCTCTTGAAAACGCCGCCGACCGAGCTGCCTATCAGCAAGCAGAACTGCTGCGAGAAGAACACCCAGGTAATCTGACTCAGCGTGGACTTGGTTTGACACTGCAAGTCCAGAATGGTCGGCCCCAGGAAGGCGATGCACAGTCCAAAGCTGAAGAAAACACTCCAGTAAGTCAACGTGTGATGGGAGTTCCTTTTGAAGAGAGTCACTATCCGATCATCCACAAACATCTTGGCCGCCCTGAAAGACAACCAACAGCTGTCTGCATTGCCGGGAGTTGCCTTGCTCCCTTTTAAAGCCTTCCACTCCCTTCTCCATTTTATTGCTTAACTAACAAGGACGTGCACTTGGGTTAATGTGTGAAGTGGAGAGGCTTCGAACAATAACAGGAGCATTTGAATTGGGTCACTGATTATCAGCAAAAAAAAAAAAAAAGAGCCTCTGTTGAAGGCGAATAGAAATGCAATTCGAGAGGCAATTTTCGGAAGGTTCAGCATTCTCTTTTGGGACGACGCTCACTTCCATACTCAAGCAGGGTTATTATTAGAGTTGAAGGAAATTAGCAGAATAACTCAGATTCAGAATCCGAATCACCTGATTATTTTCGGTGGTTATTTATTGCAGTAATGGTTCTAGGAAAAAAACTGTCCCTGAATCTGCTTGTCCGGGTTTTGTGTGATCTGTAACGCCGGCCCGAGGGTAACTTGACAAGCAGGTGGTTGCTGGGGTGGGATGCATCCTTGATGTTGGAAGCTCTGCTGAGGTAACGTGAGCTGGCACTGTACTCCAAATTTCAAAACACACTTTCCCCCACCAACGTCGCTGATGGCGTAGTGGCACACTCACCTGACTTACGCGCGGGCAGTGTTGGATCGGTTCGCATTCAGGGATGGTGCGGATGAGGGTGTGAATGGTTGTTCATCTCGATTTGTGCCCTGCCACTTGTGTAAAATACATAATTTAGGATTATCTTTGTTTGATGTTTAATTTGACAGTAAACGTTGCCTGGGTGTGGCATTAAACAGGATCAAGCCTCTTTTTTGAAGAATTATTGGCTGTCAGCCAAAGTGCTGCTTTTATGAAGTAACCTGAGCTCACTGTTGCCATACAGCTCTCATATCTCAAGTCAAAAAGAATCAATACATCAATAAATAAATCGGCCAAGGAGGATAGGCTCAATCTAGGAAAATGGAGGAGGTCAAGTTAAGGCTTCAGCCAAGTTTAGCTGTCTGGTGATCTCTTCTTATCATTGAAAACAAAGTGAATGACAGTGAGGTGCAGTCTTATTTCACTTGGAGCAATGAGGGTAAAACAAGGAATGAATACCTAATCCCTTGAATGATTGCAAGGGAGAAGCAATGCTTAGCCCGAAGATGTTGAATACAAATATGGGCGTCCGGCAAAGGGGAAACTTGAAGATTCCTCTTTAAAAAAAATTAAATAAATAAAAACACCACCAAAAAAAAAAAACCCATACGTACCTTTTCAAACAATTCAATTAAGTAATTGTCAGGTAACACACTTTGGTACATTCCAATGTAGGATAAGTTTTCATTCATAAATGGTGCAAATAAATCATTTATGTTGAAAATAATTTTTCATGGGCCATTGCAAGTAATGCCCCACGAGCAAGATTTCAATGACTGAAACACAGCAGTCTTTTGAAATAATTGCTTGTCAAAAAGAAAAAAAAACAAACACGAATCTCATTTGACAAGACTGCTACTGTCAATGGCAAAAAGCCGTTTCATACAGTCATTTTGTTGAATGTATTTGTGAAGTAACAGAAAAAAAAAGTCCAACTACCTCCAAAAAGAAAACCCCCCCTGAAAATCATGGTCATCTGAGGGCGGCATCGTCGAGAAATATGGCTCGAAATGGATGTGCATGGAGAGGGTCACAACTCAGTAAGCGCAGTCTCATTTAGGGCAGGGTTTCGATTTCCAAAATCGATACAATTTGATTCACTTTGTTTTTCGATTCCGTTTAGGATTTCACACAGTACTAATTTTACTTTCTTATGCAAGACATTCTCAGAATATGCATTGCTGCAAACAGTAGAGACTTCTTGCTCTAACTTGGTGAATTAGTAAGAATATGGATATTTCACATTCAGATTTGAACTCAAAGCAATTCATTCATTATGCAAGTCTTATTGAACGTAACCTAATCAAAACAAAAAATTATTTCAATTAATTCCAACCACAGGGAAGACTGTGGGAGTGGCATTCAACAGCTTGCAGCCTCTTTTAAAGGCATCTGTAGTCAGACGTCATAAAAAAAAAAAATCGAGGCCCAGTTGAATTTAAGATTCCATTTTACAATATGACTATTCCATTTGACATTTGTCTTGGTGTGGTGACACATTTCACAGCGTCAGTTGGGTTTTCCTGTAAAATCTCTTGAAAGTGGACATGATCATGAGTGAAAGCTCAACAAACACGTTTATACAAAAGACATTTATTAACATTCATCACCCTCTCACACTTCCGCTCCTGGAGATATAACAACACAGGATGACTTCTTTCAAATAATTGTCAACTTGTGCCATCTTGCGTTTCCCGTTAATCATCAACAGCCACCTCTGGTGACTCACGTACGACATGAACTTATTCACATGAGCTCGATTGGCAAAAGGGACAACGTGCCACTAATACTGCTGCTGATAAAGAAAAGGCTTATGGAGGCTTGGGTTGGGTTTGTGGTCATCGTTTAAAACAACACTGAATGTCTTCACTTGGACACACACAAATTATATATATATATATATATATATATATATATATATATATATATATATATATATATATATATATATTATATGAATAAATGGTCGCCTCAGTGAGGCTCACTAATCGGATTTACATTTTCAATTTTCAACAGGGCAAAGCCTATTTTTAATTTCAACGGAAGGTGACGGTATTGTACCGTAGCAATCTTAAAATCAAGGTCAAACAATTCGGGTTAATTGTATTCCGAAGTTTTGGGGGTCGGAGGTTGGCAGTGACCCCACTTCAGGACCATTATAGCACAAAGTGATTACAAATAACTGTGAGGTTAGTTCTTCAAATGTAGGATTTGTCCAAAAAAATGCATGGCTTGAATGTAATATCTACAGGTATGTGTGCGCTATACAGTAATTGTAAAATAATACTTAGCTTTGACAACAAAGGTACTAAGTTGATTCTTGGTGGACCGACACAACTATTAACGAGAAATACAACCAAATCGATGAAGTTCACTTCTGCGTTGATTTCCTCTGTCAGAATTATTGCAATGTCTTTTTTCAGAAATCTTTTCAATCTTCTACTGTTGGAATTTACAAGTGTGTCTATGCATGTCATGAGGACTTTTGTTGTCTTAGTTTTAATTCAACTCCAAGGGCATTAATTTTAACACCAATGTCTATATGCATCCACACAACCCAGTTTTAAAGTAACATTTACTGAAGTGTTAAATCAGGGCTGCTCGAGTCCGGTCTTCGAGAGCCCCTTTATAGCCTTTTTCAGATGTCTCCCTCCTCCAACACACCTGATTCAAATGATCAGGAGCATTATCAGGCTTCAGAAAAGCTAGCCAATGAGCCGATCATTTAAATCAGGTGTGTTGGAGGAGGGAGACATCTTAAACATGCTGGACAGGGAGTCTTGAGGACCGGACTTTAGCACTCTCGTGTTAAATAGTGTTACAGCAACAAAAATGTAGTGTCTACAGTGCAGGAGTGATGACACTATCGAGTGCTTAGATTAACACCAATGAGTGCCAACACCATACAGTGCAGGGAAAAAAAAAATACCCATGCTTCACTAGCTTGAATAAAACACATTACAAAATGTCAATTTCAATATGAAATGCATTTCAGACAGCCAATATCAAACAGCAGCAGAGCAAAATGTTGGCTCTTTCATTATTTCCTGACCATCAACCCAACAATACAATCAGTTTAGACACAACAGGAAAGGTCACTGTGACACAACAGTCTCGCTCAATTCACCTATCTACTTACACCAGAGGTGTCCAAAGTCGGTCCTCGAGAGCCGCTGTCCTGCCTGTTTTACAGCTCTCCCAGGAGCAACACACCTGATTCAAATCATCAAGATGATTCGAATGCTGCTTCAGAGCTGGCTGATGAGTTGACCATCTGAAGCAGGTGTGTTGCAGCCCGGAGGGATGGAAAACAGGCAGGACGGTGGCCTTCCAGGTCCGGAGCTGGACATGCTTGACTTAAACAGTATGTGACAAAGGGGCCTCGTTTAACACTTCTTTGAAGGAAATTAGCTTTGAACACGTTTGTTTTTGGGGTGTATATACAAACATTCTGAACATTGTGTCTAAAAAGAACATGCAAGTATCATTTTAGAGGAAACAAATTGTGCCACACCTCCTAATTCAAAATACTATGCTTCCAACTACTCTGTGGGAAGAAATAATAACAACAGCAGAGGTATACTTATGAATGAGGGGTTAGGTTCAGCAACAGGTGGATTCTTTCTTCTCAAATGTCCTAGCTATAAATGACAAGGCATGGTAAAATCCAGATTGTGGAAGCTTTTATAGGTCAAATTTAAAAAAAAACAACAAAGAACGGACTACTATTATATTGTCGTCTACACGTGTTGCTGCACTATTTGTGTACACATATCTACTGCTTGAAGTGCTGTAACGCCGCCACATCGATTTGAAGTGTTAACCTGTGCCTATGGTGTTTTGTTTCAAGTGTCAGCAATTGCAATTAAGTTAGCAGACTAAAAGTTAAGCCATGTGGTTGTTTTAAATACACAGCATGTAAATCTCTTTATTTCATGTTTGGTTTGACAGTAAATGTTATCTGCATGTGACAATAAAGATCTACTAAATCTATCTGACAAACTGTTGCTTGTTGTGAAGTCACTTGAGTCACACAGGTTTGCTCTGGCAAGTCAAAGCAGAAAATCAGCCAAATGATGGCTTGTATCTTGAAAAACTCAAAAGCTGAAACTGTTGTACCTCGATTCCATCCTATATTGACCCAGATACGAAATGGACTTGTCCTTGCTAAAAATCATACACTAGGAAACATTTGTTCACACAGAGAGAGAGAGAGAGAGAGAGAGAGAGAGAGATGGATAGATAGATATCAAGCCAATTGTCTGGTCACATCACCCAGACCCCGACATACAACACCTGCTGTTTTCATCTCATGTTCACTGGGAAAACTCCTGTTGGACTAGTATGACAAAGTAAACTCACACAAATGTTTTGGGGGATTGGAAGTTATGTCAGTA
>CAAKHF010009623.1:12688-32836 GCA_901007745.1 Hippocampus kuda
AAGGCTTCAGCGATATTCTGTACTCACGACAGTTCCAATAAAACTGCCACCCTCGAGGCCTTTCCACTATACTGTAGCCTGAATGACCCAGCATGGAGTCACTTCTAACGTTAAGCACATTTCAGCATTTCCACTGCTCCAGCCTCCATCGCAAATGATGCTCATTGGCTGAATTGATGAGACGATATGCTCCAGCAATCAGCTGCAATGAGGTTGGAGATGTGGTGACTTCATGCAAAGTCTCTATATGGTAAAATGCTCACTAGGCTTTCTGTGCCTAATAGTGGTTTAAACATGCACAGTGATCTCCTTCCAAAATCATGCATGGATTAAAAAAAAAGTTTATACGACGCTCTTAAGATTGAGCAGGAAAATAGCTGTGATCAAAATGGCACCTTGCATTCAGCCTTTTATACCAAAGATGAGTTTTGCCTGCCAAGGGATTGAAATAACTCCCAGAACAGGCTGCTGTGGGGTTCAAACATCGGCGAGGGAGGGCTCATTTTATTCGAGTGGGTGCTATGAAAAGTAGAATTTTGAGGAGACTGCTCATTCCTCTGGGCTTAGGAAGACTCGGTTTCTGCGTTTAATTATGCATGCTCGTGTGAGTTTTAAATCCGCAATGTTGTCTGCAACCTGACCCTCGTTTGACCTCTTTTTTGTTTCCAAGCTCTTCCAAGCATCTTGGCATGCAGATGAGCCCACAAACATGTCGTATGGCTTTCTATTCCTACGTGAGTTCCCTCTTGCATTTCATGTAGGGTTCAAAGCCATTGGACACACAGTGGACAGTCAACAAAAGGAAACTGTTGTTTTGGAAATGGTAAACGTGAAAAAGGCATCACTTTCGACCTTCAAGATACGCAAAACACTTCCACTCTGTCACATCATTCTCACCGTCACACAATGATTCATGAAATAGATGGACCGGTGTCACCAAAGACATTTCAAACCACAGGTACACACTACAAGTTTCCCCCCATGGAAGTGATCCCCTGGAGTCTAATGGCCTTGTTAAACGATATGACTTTTTTGTCGTTCACGGCGGTCATGGTCAGATTACCAGATAAATAGCCTTCTGTGTCTTGATTTGGTGAGATGTCACACTATAAGTCTGTCGCCGACCAGATTCTATCCAGCCTTTGCAATGAAGCAAATTCTTTGTCAACACGCTACTGATTGTCTGACTCACAATGAATGGGAAAACTTGTCATTTGTAGTTTGGGTTTGAAATACAGGTACCGGTCCTACAACCATTCTGAACACCTCATAGTCATGACAAGAAAGTAACAGCACATTCCAATTCTGGGGTTGCCTTAGAACACCAGCTTTCATTGGCTACATCATGTATACCAAGACCTACCGTAATATCAGATTTTGCACGTCCATCAATAGTGTAGACTAATAATGACCATCCCTCTAATAGATGTTCTATTTGGTAATCCAACATAAGACAAATACAGGTAAATGCCTCTTTCCGTATGTACTGTAAGTAGAATGATCTCAGTACAGATAGTCCTGGACATATACAGTATGTCTTAACTGCTGACCAAAACAGCAGCAACTCGGAATGCACGTAACGGTCGGTGAAATGGTTGAAATGGTGGACACTCGCCACATGTAATGTAAATAAATTCCCTTGGCAGGATTCAAGATGACCTCACGTATGGTGCTGATGGCGTACCTTCCAAAGTAGACTGCATGATATTCTGATTCCACAGCTTAGCATACAGTTTGTTTACATGTTTACAGTATACATTCCTCCATAATAGTCCATTTTCTTTGAAACTCCACTTTCACTTGGTTTGGATTGTAAAACACTGCTAACATTATTGAATATTGTTCAGAATAAAGTCCTACTTCTACCAAGTCATTTTGTTTTTGAAATAGCTTTCATGGTATGCCTGTTATTAGGACATTTGTGTGACAAACATGCCACATACATTCTTTGTTTCAGTGGGTATGCACTGGATTTATAAAAACAAACAAAGAAACAAACATTGGTAGTAACATGGTTGGCATGATTGCCTGTGCTTGACTCCTCCATGCTGGTGCTTGTAGGTTCCCGGCAGAAAGGGGAGTATGATGAAGAAAATAAAGAAGAGGACAGTGAGCCTTAAAGCATGAAGAGTTTGGATGTTAAATATGATGAAAACAGGCTAGATAAATACATTGCAGCTGCCAAGTGATTTACCAAATGTTAAACCATTTACAACTGAAAAACAATTTTCCAAAGGATATATAGCGCATTGCGCTGAGTTTTGTTTTTGTTGCTGTACGGGTTATGGGTGTCACGTTGCGTGGTGGTGGAGGACCCCAAAAAGCAGGCAGGAGGGAGGAGCAGGTTGTACTTGATGAGTTGTATTGATAAAAACACAGAGAAAACTAAATTTAAAACAAAGTCATAAGAACAAAGAGAATCCAAAGTATCAAACAAAAATCATGACCGAAGCTAAAACCTAACAGTGACTGAAACAAACATGACAGAACAAACAAACAATGACCCGACCCTGAGTGGTCGTGCCGGGAGTCCTTTTAAACAACTAATTACATAACGACCAACAGGTGTGCCGCTGCAGGTGGAGCTCTACAGTGCCACCTGTTGGTCACCGTGACAATGGGAATGAATAGTTGCTAACCTGCAACAACTGAAAATCGCCAGAAGAGAGCTAATCATCCTGCTGCTTTTGTTTCTACTCAAAAGAGCAGTGGTTCTCCAAACTGAATAAAAATTGCACCTTTATTAAATGGTTAAACACATTTTTTAAACAGTGAAGTGCAAATATAATATACTGTACTTCAACATTAATTATAACAGAATTGGATGTGTCCAGTTAAGCAGACCTCAAACTTGGATAGACTGTCCCTTTCTGGAGTATGTGATTTTGAGTGACTGCACTCCTCTTTGAAGTGGTTCATTTCCCACAGAAAACTTCATTCAGCATCTATCCAATGGCTGCAGAAGTAAGTTGGTCTTCCATG
Source organism: Hippocampus kuda (assembly GCA_901007745.1). Taxonomy (NCBI): domain Eukaryota; kingdom Metazoa; phylum Chordata; class Actinopteri; order Syngnathiformes; family Syngnathidae; genus Hippocampus; species Hippocampus kuda. The sequence goes on from CAAKHF010009623.1 coordinate 15,671, forward strand.
TTGCAACATTTCATTCAGTGGGTTGTTTGCAATACTCCCTTGTTGGCAATGTTGAGCATTGGTCTCGGTTCAGCGGGGTCAAGCAGTTTTTCCCTCCTTCAATAACACTCAAAGCTCAAACGGTGCTGCTGCCTTAAGAATTCAAATGGGAAATACACTCAGTCATGTGTGTCTTTATTGGCTCACCCTCCAGTTGTGGATGAATGAGCAAACCCAGAAGTGGTTCTGTGCACTGAATGTATCCACAAAAACAACAGACAGGGTTTGGGAAATTTGGGACTTTTATTATTTTGCCCTCCTCATTGTGTTGAAGGAAACGGTCTTCCTGTGGCGCTCATTGACAAACAATTCCACAGGATGCAGAGACAGAAATGAGAGAATGATAATTTAACTTTTATTTCGTTGGTGTTTTTTTTTCCCCATTTCTACTTACATACATACAAGACAACTTGTTGTGTAGCGTATGTGTTTGTATTGTTCACTGCATGTAGCAGCAAGGAGGACCTGTCCTCCGAGACAAGTTTCTCCTACGGGAGACCAAATAAAAAGTCAAATCAAAATCAACTCAACAACTACAACTGAGGACAAGGCCCTCACCACGCCAAAATTCTCAAACAGGTTGTGAGAAATTACTCTGAATTACGCCCAATGAATATGGATTTATAAATAAATAAATAAACAAACAAACAAACATTGGTAAATGGCACATAGTTAAGGTCCATATACTCCAGTTGATTAAAAACCATGCTCTGTTTTAAGTCCAGAAAACCAATTTTTTTCTTCAAATGATGGTAATTATTTTGCCAAACAAAATGCACAAATGTCTCAACAGGTGAAATCGCAAACATTAAAGAAAGAATTGGGCACACAAATCTGGTACCGCCAATAACTTTAGTCGAGGGGTGCCCATTACGTAGATCATGATCGACCAGTAGAAGGACTGGTCGCAAGTCGATCCGAGGTGGAGGGAAAAAAAAAATAAGAATAAATGTGTGTCTCTGTGAATGTTAGTATTATATTTTTTGTGTTAATGCACACTGCACCCTAATCATTCTATCAGTCTCACTTTCACAAAAAGTATTTTAAAAAGAAAATAAAGCAGGTCGTCTTTAACCTACGGTGATGTGTAACTGCGTCACCAGAAGTTGTTAGCACTCAGCAGTCTGCAGTTACAGCTTGGGATCCGAGTTGTTGCGCTCTATCTTTTATCGTTGTCATTATTCTCATTCAGAGTTTGTTTTGTACAATTCACACAGGGGGGCCAAAGAATGGGAATCTGGAGGGCCGAGAGAAGCATTTTAAAACGGTACGCGTGACCTACAATCGTTAACATGCTTTTCCCTCTCCTTCCGATCGTGGGAGGTTGGTTGACTAAAAAGTAGATCTTCGGTCAAAAAAGCTTGGGCACCCCTGAGTTTAGTCAAACGCACTCTCTTTGAAATTGATGAGTCTGTAAAGCCATCCAGGTTCAAACTAGTTGTATTGATTTCAATTTTGGGGGAAAGTAAATTGTTGTAGCTCAGTGACATTACAGACATGAAATCTGTGACATTTAACAGGGTCATTGTACAGAGTTTTCACATTTGTTTGAAATAAACTTAAAATGTCACATTTCGATTTTTGGTGTTGTTTTGTATGGAAGTGTATTGCTGCCACACCATTTTCATGTAAAAACGTGACACGTATCATGTAAAAACGTGATAATTATCATGTAAAAAATTGAAAACTATCATGTAAAAATGCGATACTTATGTCAAAAAATGAAAATGATCATGTAAAAACGTGATACTTGTGTAAAAATGGGGAAGAAAAAACCATGTAAAAACCTAATAACAGGCAATGTTAAAATACACGATAGGCTCCAACACGCCCCGCGACTCTTGTGCGGATAAGTGGATCGGAAAATGGATGAATGGATGGAAAATTACACTGAAGTGTCCTTGTTCCATACGTATAAGGAACTCTTCTGGAACACGGCAATTTCATAAAATGATCAGTAATTCCAGGTTTAGTGCCATTGCATTTAGAAGCATCTGCATGCATCTGCGTCCTGCTGCAGGATGGGACCTCGGTCACAACAAAAATTGGGGAGTCCTCCACGAGGCCAGCTTTGTCACAATTTGTGTTTTTCAAGTGTTGGGGGAAGAGCGGCCTCCTCTTCCCCGCGTGTTCGTTGAATTTCGGACGAGGAGACTGTTGGTTATCCGAATAAAGGCTGGAGGCGATGAACAGTTACTTCGAAGGTTTTTAATTTAATTTCTGCAGTTTACGAATCGATTCGGGCTCCTGAGGGGTCCAGATTTGAATCAGGAAGCGTAGAAGAAACACATTCATGAGATTATATAGAGACAATATGATAATGACAGGCGGGGAGGTACGCCTTTCATGCAAATCCCGGAAACAAAGAAAGTAACATGACATCTGACCCGGTGTGGCTGGAAGAAGTTGGGAGCGGTGAGGTGAGACCAAACCACCACTACCCACCATTTGGTGTGATGGCAAGTTCCAGACCCCTCGCTGTGTATACATCCTGAGATAAGAGGTCTTCCCAAGGGGTTGTTAACAGTATTCAGGGACCGACCCAAGGTGCGGGGGAACAACAGAAGACACTTGGAGGGCCGTTAATCAACCAAGGAAGAAGAAGATAAACTTTAACACTACATACGTTGTTTTAAGTGTGCAAACAGATGTTCAGGAAAGAGACTGAGATCAATAGTACTCATAGTAAAGTGCAGTCCCTCAATAGTTGCAACACAGATACTTGAGATAACAGTTCCTCTTTTGATGTTGACATGTCCTCTGGAGGGGTCCTAAAAGTGGTGGGGGTGAGGGGGTACGAAAGGTGATTGTAATCACAGTAGGTAGGAAATACCTACAACAACATTTTACATTGTTTCTTTCAAATCCAACCAACAGAGAGGAATCATATCTTAACACAAGTTTTTACATAATATAAACAGGATTTTACGTGACAATTTTCACGTTTATACATGAAAAGTATCATGTTTATACAAGATAATTTTAACACAATAATTATCCATTTTTACATAAGTGCCGTGTTTTTTTTCTGGTGTGACAGCAATACTCTTGGGTAGTTTTAATCTTAACGCTTCGATTTAACGCTTTATTTTTGCTTTGACGGTACACGGGTGTGACGTCATCATTTCACGCATGCGTGTCGACTCGGGCGTCAGCTAACTGTACAGTATTGTTGTGTGGCGGGGGCGGGAGTTGTTGACTTTAGCACGGTTGTTGACTTTTGTACGCATTGTGAACCATTTGACAGAGCCATTCAACTTCAGGACTTACATAACACCGTTGTTCCCCAGATCACGGTCATGGTGATCAAATTTGTGAAGCTTCTCATAGCTGGTGGATTCGCTGCTGTTTTCATCTTGTTTACGATAGCGTCGATCAGAACGCTGACACTGGACGGGAATGTTGGCGGACTTCAACTCGCACACTGGGAAACGCCGAATCTCATTTCGCTTGATATCGACGAGCCGAAGCGGGAGGAACTCCTCGCCCACTTTCAAGGTACGTCCAAAAAGCGAAGTGGAGGATAGTCCACTTTACCTGTTTGCTGCTTTGCCTCATCTTCCTTCAGAGGCCGTGCGCATCCCCACGGTGTCATTTTCACCCACGGAGAGCAACACCACTGCGCTGCTTCATTTCAACTCGTTTCTCCGGAGAGGTAACACGACGCGCCCCTTTACAAAGCAAAGCACACAATTAGCTATAAACTAAGTCACAAGGACACAACTCCAGCTCACAATCGCACAACAGGCACCGACATAAATACTTGACCTAGTGGCCGGGGATTATCAACATCAGTATGTACACAATAAGTATGCTCAAGTAAACACATTTTGACGGCAATGAAATTACACGAGACTACAACTTTGGTTTTGTACAACAAAATGTAAAATGTTGTCTAGGGGCATCTAAACCCACGGCCAAGGGAATACGACCCCAATCGCACAAGCCACACACACATTTTAAATAACACGACAAAGATATATGATAACGGATTCATGCCAATCTCAAAATAACAGGCCTGTGACAAATCACATTGGCAAAGATTTGTTTAATAGATGTGTAACTATTATCTTAATTTGAAACCAGATCAAAGGTTGATAAGCAAAAAATACACACATTTCCTACCATTGATTAATATTGTAATGCCCTTCAATGTGGTCAAGGATGCACACAGTCGATGATGCAATCTGTTCGCTTTTTAAATAAACAAAAAGGCAGCAATTAAAACACATTCACAGGAGCTGCTATTAGCCACAACTCGCGCCCATGCACTCCACACTCAAACTCCCCTCTCTATGACGTCACCCCCACTCAACTAACCCAGCCCTCAAATACACAATTAACAAGAAACAGATATTACAATATGTTTGTTCAGGAATGGGCACCTGTTGGCCTGAGCCCACCAGAGTAGCCGTCCATTCATTTTAAGGGGGAAAAAATAGCGTTGCCGAGCCATTGAAAGATGTAATACCAGTCTTAGCCACAGGGTAGCGGGCATGTTTCACCTGCACCAGTGCTTATATATAAAGAGACTGACTGGCCAGCTTACGTGACAGGTGCCATCTTGCAGCCCACCTTAGACAACAGATTCATCTGAGCATCTTCCCCACAAAGTCATACTTTTACATGTTCACGTATTGAAGAAAAAAGTATTTTGTATTTTTTTTTCTTCTTGTAACTAATTGATGACCCTCCATATGACGCTCATGTTTATTTTGATGGGAGCATAATACCTCTTTCTGCTCTACGAGTTTTCCTGTCCTGTCGCTGCACCCTCCATAAGTCAGCAGCATCAGGATTATCCTGAGGCGCCTTGGTTGACTTCACAACAACAACAGCAGCGGCATGGCTCAATGGATGAGTGGTTGTCTCTTCTCCCACCTGAAGGTTGTGGGTTCGATACTCAACCCCTCTGACCATGTTAAAGTATTCCCAAGCAAGATACTGACCCCCCCATGTTGCTCCTGATGCTGTGTCATCAGTCGGTAAATGAGGAGACAGTGTTAGTGCACTTTGAGTACCTAAGATCAAAAAGTGCCATACAAGTGACAGGCCATTCTTCTGGCCTTCTGCCATCTAATGCAAGGGAGTTTTCGTTTAAAAAAATGAAAAAAACATGCAGCATTCTGCCTGTCATTGTGTTGCTGCCTTCAATCGATGAGCCACTATATATTGACTCATTTTCAGAATTGTTTGGTTCGGAATTATGACCGACTTTAGCAATGTGCCAAAAATGTCAACTGTTTTATCCAAACTTTTCGTCAAGTTGCTATTTTACATTTTGTCCAAAGCAGGACTTAAGATGTCACCTTCAGGTTCCAAAAAGGAAGTACTGAGAGATGAGCTACTGCCGCAACATGTTAAAGCAACACAACTTTAACTCTTGTCACCGGGTCTCCTAGGTGCACATCACTCCAGTTGAATGGAGTCAAATGTATAGATTGCACTTCTTTTACGCGTAATGCCCAGTGAACAACTGCCGTTTTTCCTCACTCGGGCAGAAAAGACAAAGGAGCCGCAGTCGTTTCAGCCCTCTCCGTGTTCTTCTCTTGCCTCGCCAGCCTTCCCGACCCTTTTTACCTCAAGCTTGGTACACCATGAAGTGGTGGCCAACTACAGCCACCTGTTTTGGGTCCCAGGGTTGCGACCCCAACTGCTGCCGTACCTGCTGTTGGCTCATATCGATGTGGTACCCGCCACTGAGTCCGATGGCTGGCTGGCGCCGCCTTTTTCTGCCCAGGAGATAGATGGTTTCATCTACGGCCGAGGGACGATAGATGACAAGAGCTCTCTGATGGTGAGAAAATCTCCCAGTTCAGAATGTTTGTCAACAGGAATCACCAGGAGACGTCCGGGTGGCAGAACATGAATAAGATAAATAAGATAAGATATCCTTTATTTGTCCCACACTGGGGAAATTTACAGCCTTCAGCAGCAAGATTGTGGGTAGAAAGAAGAGAAAAGTTTAAGAGAAAAGAAAACACAGTTCAATTAAGTGCAATATAAATACAAATATGGATAAGGTCAATAAGTTCAATTAAGTGCAATATAATTGAAATGATGACTGACCTCCACTGAAAAAAGAAGATCAAGGTCTTGGGTGGAATGTCTTGTTGTGTGTTGGCTATTACGAGACACACTCCACAATCCACGTGATTTGGGCCCTTGTGTGCATCTTTGGCAGGAGCTTTGTTGCTCTACCGTGTGCAGCCGGCCCTCACCATTATTTTCTCATGTCTTCTTCCAAGGGTATACTTCAGGCCCTGGAATACTTGCTGATGAAAGGCTATGCGCCGCACAGAGGATTTTACATTGGTCTCGGCCATGATGAAGAAGTAAACCTACCTTTCCATAAGCACACTGGCAACGTCCGGAGTCAGAATGGAGTGGTCGTCTTTTGTGTCTCTGGAAGGTTAGCGGTCTCCAGGGAGCCATGAACATCGTACGAGTGTTGAAGCAGCGCAATGTGCGCCTGTCCTTTGTGCTGGACGAGGGGCTGGCCGTGCTCGATGGAGTCGTCAGTGGTCTCAACGGACCCGCGGCTTTGTGAGAAAGGCAGCGTCACTATGAAACCTTTTCCGACCCTACGCACATAAATGATGGACTGACATGTCTTGTCGTAGAATCGGTGTCAGTGAGAAGGGCCTCGCCATCGTCAAGCTGAGTGTGTCCACTTTGCCCGGCCATGCGTCGATGCCTGCCAGGGAGAGCAGCATTGGCATCTTAGCTGCAGCAGTCAAAAGGTTTTGGTACCCAGCTTTTTTTTTGTGTATGGTTCTATTTTTGCGCACTGATTTCTTAAAGACTGCTATTGCTCAGACTGGAGGACAACCCCATGCCCATGTTATTTGGTCATGGACCGGAACGTCAAACATTTGAGCAGCTAGCTCACAAGGTACATTTCAATTAAACTGCTTGCTCAACTTTCATGTGGATGAAAGCTGCGTTTGGTGATTTTAGTTTGGGCTGCCATTGAAGTTCATCCTATCAAATTTGTGGCTGTTTTCGCCACTTGTTGGCAGGTAATCTCTTCCATCCATGTATTCATCTTTTTGTTGTTGTTGTTGTTGTACCTTTGTAAAAAAATGAGCATGTTTTGTGGCACAGGTTTCTTGAACAAAAATCTGATTCCAATGCCTTTGTAAGGACTACTACGGCAGTCACAATCTTTCATGCAGGCGTAAAGGTAAAGTCATAGGAACTTAGATTACAGTCGTTCAGAGTGATTCTCAGAACCTGTTCCACATGTTTTGTTCTTTTTGCAGTCGAATGTCATTCCTGCTCATGCTGAGGCCCATGTGAATCTACGAATCCACTCAGCGCAGTCGTTACAAGAGGTATTGTGTCCAATTTGTTCCGTCAGGTGCTTTCGGCATCAAATGGAATGATGGATGTTTTTTTCCTTCGAGGTCTTGGAGCTCATCAAGTTTACAGTCGGGGATGAGCGTGTGAAGATGGAGCTGATCGAGGGCTTCGATCCTTTGCCTGTCAGTTCATCTGATGAGAACTCGTACCGCTTCCAGATCATCAAGAAAACGGTTTTGGACATGTTTCCGACAGCAGCAGTCGCTCCAGGTAAGTGGCAGATTGAAACGGGACACCCAGCAGCCCACAATGGTGTATTTCAATCTTTGAATGTGCAGGCATTTGCGTTGGGAACACAGACAGTCGACACTTCAAAGATCTGACCAACGACATTTACCGCTTTGCCCCTTTGTGGTTTAAACCAGGGGATGCAAAGAGGTAAGAAGGCAGAATAGAAACATAAAGCTGTTGACTGATGACTGAAAGATATGAAAATTGTCGACAAAAACTATGCAATGAGTCACCCACCCACTCCCAAAGATTTAAAGGTCGTGTATTGTTCCCATTTCTTAGGTTTCATGGCATTAATGAAAGGATTTCCAAAAAGAACTACGAGGAGCTTGTTCTGTTCTACTCCAGATTGATCCAAAATTGTGACATTGACAAACTTCCTGAGCCTCACACTTCTGTCCATGAACTCTAACCTAATGGAACTTCAATGTGAAACCCCGAGGACAAAACGATGCAGATGCATATGGATCAACGTGCCTCATTTTGATGATTTTCACAAAGTGGCAATGTCTTAAAGTCAATTCGTTATGACTGATGCACTGTAACTTTGACAGGAAATGTGAATGCTGCCTTCTGTGCAAATGCTGTCATGTCATAAATGCTTCAAATTCATGAATGTTCTATTTGTGGCTGAGTGGCTGTAAAATACACAAATGGACCTTGTTTGTTTGGGATCATGATTTCAATATGACACCACTAGGGGGCTCCCAAATACATGTTTTCCAAAAGGCAAAAAAAAAAAAAAAAAACAACAAAAAAACCCTTGAACATCGGAGAGTGTGTAATAAGCAGCCATGTCAAGCTTTGGTCCTTGAGGGTCGCTGTCCTGCTTGTTTTCGATATGTCCTTGCTGCAACACATCCAGTTCAAATAATCATCCTGAAAGGCTGATCTTTTGAATCGGGCGTATTGCAGCGGGGACACGTTGAAAAGAGGCACGACAGGGGCCCTTGAAGTCCCGAGTTTGGACACCCCTGGTGGTGGGTGTGACTTTTGTCAATTGGGCCCACACTGGGAAGAATGTAGTCATATTCGACCAAAGAAAGGCATCGTCTTTCATGCACTGTACAGTACCAGCATTTTAGGTTCCAAGATTTTGCCCTTGCCTTGCGATCACTTGTATTATATTCTTAACTATTTGGTTGAGCCTCTTTTGTCTAAATTCAGTTCAAAATGTGTTGTTACAGAGTATGCCTTTACTGTTTATCACGCTTTTTCATTGACAAAATGAGAAAATAAAGAAAATCAAGAGAGGAAAATCGATTTTTTTGAGATCCCATCTCGAACCCCCGCAGCCCCAGGAGAGAAAAAAAATCCTGGTTCCGTGCTTGGCCTTTTTCCGGCACCTCCGATTTTTATAGCAGATCTTGTTGTCATCAACCTAAATTGGTGGGTGTGTATGATTAGCAATAAGTGGTGGAAATGTGATCACCACATGATAAAGTGGGAGTCTAATTTTAGTAAATGTTATTTTGGCAGTTAAATCTCATGTTAGGAAACTCTGATGCGTAAGTGGAGGAAAAACTGAACTCCAAGTTCATTTTGACCTGTACAGACAATGTCTTTGTAAATGTAGCCAAGAGTTAGTAAAAGCTAGCCAGCAACACTTTTCTGAAATATTTCGCAAGAACCTGCACTCCGTTTGCTGTGGTCAACACGCTCACAAAGCTCCAAAATGAAAATAGCGCCAGAGCTTCTCTCAATAGATCGTTGCAGTGAATTTGCTTGCTACTTTAGTGTAAAACTACAAACTGTCAGTGTCCTATGTGTTGTGTTGTGTTATTTTTGTTATTTTGACTTCAAAATGGCCCCGCGAGAGTGGCTGCCTTTCCAGCAGCTCCTATATTTTGTTGTTCTACTTCTTCCTTTTATAACTTTGCTGCTGTGAATTGGGAATTTCTCCATTGCGAGACTAATAAAGGTTTTCTTATCTTATCTTATCTTAAACTATCAGGTCAAACATCATCACAAATCAGCAAAATCACAAAATGATGCAGCACTTAGAAGCTCCCAGCAATAATCCAATTACCATGACAGAATTTGCTACAATGGATCAAAAAACTACAACGGGGAAAAGGTGTATGATTGTCTAGAAAAGTAACTTCTTCACATCTGTGAAGGCACCATTCATGTCGAAGGATGTATACTGTTTGATGCCATCCAAGCAACATCTTTTTCATGGAGGCCCCCGCTTATTTTTAGCAAGACGCAAGACAACGCCAAACCACATTCCATGTATATTAAAACTGTGGCTTCGTCGTCAAAGAGCGCAGGTACTAGACTGGCCTGCCTGCAGTCCAGACCTGTGTCCAATTGAAACTGCGTAGCACATTATGAAGAGTCAAATACAACAACAGAGACCCCGGACTGTTGAAAAGCTGAAGCCAAACGTCAGGCAAGAATGGGAAAGAATTCTACCTTCAAAGCTACAATTAGTGTCCTCAGTTCCCAAACATTGATTGAATGTTGTCAAAACAAAAGGTGATGCAACACAATTGGGAAACATGCCCACGTCCCAGCTTTTTTCATAGGTGTTGCAGCAATACAATGGTAAGTTAAAGATTTTGTTTCTTGTCTTTGTAGTGTATTCAATGAAATATAGCTCAAACATATTTAGCAAATGACTATTCTGTTTTTCTTCATGCTTAACATTACGTCCCAACTTCATTGGAATTGGGTTAGTAAATGTATAGCACCACTGCGTGTTTTTTTTTTTTGTTTTAATTGCAAACTCCCCCTTTAACATGCACTTACAGTAATCACTACTACTTACTGTAGTCGCACACATTTCATTATCTTCTTTTTATTTTTGTTTTTTAATATCATAGCCTGATGAGGTTGCTGTCTCACCTCAATTCAACTTTATTTCTCAAGTAAAACAAGTTGGCTGGGTATTATTGGCATGCCTGGTGTTGTTGCATGTGCCTAAAATGGCAGGGATGTCTTCCTTGCCTGGCGTGAGGTGAGTATGCAATCGGCATGACCAAAAACTGTGATAGAAAATGGTAAAGGGACACGCCCCAAAAAATAAAAAACACTTGACCAATGATTTGGTTTAATGACAGTCAGGTTAAAAATATTTACAGACAAGGTACTGTACAGAGGATGCAGCACAGGTATTTTATTGATGTTGTCGCCATAAACAGAAAGCATTGTGATGGTGTTTGCATATAGTCCCCTTAAAAACAAACAAACCCCTACCCCCCCAAAACAAAGTGTGCAAGGCAATGATTTTATGTTTATTTTGGCCAATCACAGCACTTGCATTTGCTGTTGAAAACAAGATTAGCAGGACATTTCTGGATGAAGGTGCGGCCCTGGAAGCACTGATAAAAGGAGTTTGTGTCATTACTATTTTCATACAGATCGTCAGCCTTGTTGGCACAGAAGCCACTTCCAGATGCGATAGTTGTGGTGGTTGGTGCAGCGGTGGTCTCTGGCGCTATTGTGCTCGCAGAGGGTGCGGTTGTGGTCTTTGTCGTCATTGGGAACTCCGGTGCCATTGTGGTTTCAGTTGGTCCAGCCGTGGTCCCTGCTGGCATTGTGGGTGACAGCGGTGTTGTTGGGAAATCTACCCAGATGAAGTAGATGATCATCCCAAGAGATTAGTCACAAGGTATTTGACTTGTTTGGCAGATCAAATTTTTTTTTTCTTGCCACGAATTTCAGACCTGAACCCAGAAGATGGCGCAGGTAACGAATGAGTGGATAGGTTCCTTGTCCACAGAACAGTCCAGTAAAATCATCAAGATCCAGAGCCCAGACAAAAGCCCCGCCAAAGTTTTCCTCTTTCATGTACTGCGTCTGGGAGACAGCATTGAGTGGTAGAGAGTGTCAGTTTCAAATGGGTTTGAGCAAAAGCTTTTTGAACTGAATGGGAACGGAAACAACACAGGAAAAATCTGGACATTTGTATTTGGTAAATCATTTCTTTGTTGTAACAGTGTTTCATGGCAATAAAGGAACATTTGAACCTATTGGTGCCTCATTAGCATTTGTAGGAACGATACACAGCCACATGCTGTTAGGAACATGTAGTGTCCCTCCAAAAATGAAGATTATTATCTTTGGTTTGATGAGGCCAGTTGGCACACAACAGTGGCTGTGTCTCCAGCGACACAGACAACGTACAGACACAACCAATGAGTCCATCAACTTCAGCATTCATGGAAGGCCATGTATTACCTTGATTTCAAAGCTCTGCCTGTTATCAAAGCCAACCCACTCATTGCCTTGAGTGGCATACGGCACCCTCTGTTCCTCGATCCAGCTGAGATTTCCTCCTCTAGTGAGGAACGTGCAGATCTGTTGAGATGAAATGAACAATCCATGCAAACAATCTGCACTGGGGCAAGTGACCAGGTTTGTCGTAATTGCATATGCGACGGCCGGCATATGAGCCTTTCAGTCAGACGGCATGGGAGTCGGCACGGCAACGTTCCGGGAGTGGTTTTTGTCGTGCAGTTCCAAATATTGGAATGCTGAAAAATGCAGAGTCCCGACTCAAACATACCCGCTAAGATAAAGTTGTCTGAGGTCCACAAAAACAATGATAGCACAATACAATACTACAGTATTTCTCCTGCCCGCATCTAGCCGTCTTTGTCCACCCTTTAACGGCTGGAACAGCTTCAACTCTTCTGGGAAGGCTTTTCACAAGGTTGAAGTCCGTATCTCACTGAGCCGCCACTTCTTGTGAGTGTGTGAGCACGTAGCGAACGTTGCCTTTTTGCCTAAAAGTTTGCAAACAGTTGCAAATTGTTTATCTCGCTGCAAACCTTTTGAACTTATTCCAAAGAATGTCTCTCAATGAGCGAAAAAGGTTTGTGAGTGTCTGAGCACGTGGCTAATGGTGTTTTTAGTCACAGTTCATTCAAGGTCGTAGTTCGCCAAAAATTTTAATGGTCTCAGTTTTTTTTTTGTCGCGAAGAACAAATTTTGAACATTTTCAAAATTTAAAGTAGACTATACCTCTACTTGAAAAATGTATCAAAATCCAGATGATACTATTGTTTGCAGCCACTTGAGAAAATAAAATGGAGTCTTTTCAGTGTACACTTTAGAACTAATACTCCCTGCGCACACTCTGACAATGAGAGTGCTACTGCCACCTATTGAAGTGGGTGTGCAATTATACTGTAATAGGATGGGCCAAAAGAAAAAAAAATGCATGTTTCGGGTGGTCTCGGGGAAGGTCAGCAATTATATAACGAGAGGGAGTGGATTCATTTAGGTTTAATTGTAAAAAAAAAAATAGTCATGATTCTTGGTGACTGATGACAGTGATCAAACGTGTGTGGTAAATGTTGACCAACCTCATAGTAAGACCAAAAGCCAGCTTCACGTGTGTAACTCCCAGCCGGGGCCGCTCCGGCGGCAGGTGCGCCAACGCCATGAGCTGCTGAAACTGTGCGAAATGTGCGTCCATACGTCGCAAAACCAAGGTTGAGCTTGTCAAGCGGAGCGCCTTGATCTCGCCAGTGTTTCATTGCAAAATCCTTGAGGAAGGGCGACAGAAACAAGTTTTGTTTGCCTACAACATGTTGGAATCGAGGGCCGGTGTGAAAATGGCACTCACCACATTGTAGTAGATGTTCTCCCCTTGATCGGAAGAGGCGCGGTACAGGGGGCTATTGTGACCAGTGATGGGGTCCCACGCTCCGTGGAAGTCATAGGTCATCACATTGATGAAGTCTAGAAAGCTGCTCGACACCACAGAACATTTTGTTGTGACCAAAGGTCGCAAGAGGACGAAGACAAAGAGGACTCACTTTGACACTCGGGCAATCTCATAACCATTGTCAATGTTTCCCCTCCCAGCCGCAACCGCGGCCGTGAGTAGCAGGCGTGGTCGACTCGTTTGTGTGGCTTCCTCCTCAAAGGCAGCCATCAATTCCTACGTGGAATTGCAGAACAATTTGCAGTCGTCTTTCAAGATGATGCCTCCAGTCATTTCCGGCTCGGCCAGCTGACCTGACAAAGCACCGTGAACCTCTCCTTGTCCTCCGGAGGGCTTCCTCGCGCTCCGGGGTACTCCCAGTCCAGATCCAACCCATCGAAGCCGTACCGTCGCAAGAACTGAATGGAAGAACGAATGAACGTCTGGCGGTTGGCAGGAGTGGAAACCATGGTGGTAAATCTGCAGCAGTGGGGAGCATACACTTGTTCACCACCTTTACGGACAAACCCTGTACACTGTACGCTATGCCTTTTATAGTCCCATCATTGGTTTGTTTGAAATGAATCCAAGGACAATTCTTACTGTGCAGTTCCAAAGTTCCAGCCACCGACAGCGAGCAAAGTCTTCAGCTGGGGGTTTCTGTGTGACCATCACATTCAGAATTCAAACTTAGACAAGTATTGCCAGCAAAGATTCAAGATCTGAAGTACACGGTAGGTAGGTTTATTGAAGGCTCGAAATTGTCCTGACTGTGAGTTTTTTGTTGTTGTTTTTTTTTTGTCTCTTTGTGCCCCGTAGTTGTTTGGCGACCAATTCAGGGTGTAGCTTGCGTCTGGCCCAAGACGGCCATGATAGGCACCAGCACGCCCTCAACCCTTGTGAGAATGAATGCCATTTGCTGCCAGTGTTCATTGGCTTGGCTCCTTTGCCCTTCTGTCCCAGTTTTTTTCTCAGCGTGCTTTTTGCTTGGTTAGATCCTTCTATGAACTGCCCTACCGTGTTTTACTGGAACCAGTACATCCAGTGTCACTGTCTGTGTGCTTGTTGTAGGCTTTCATTTACCTCAGCCGATGGTGTTCGACTGCCCCTTTTTGGGCAGCCCAGTCTAACCATTAGGCTTTCAGGTTGACTTCGGTCTTTGTTTTGAGTCACATCATTTTATACTGCTGTAATCATCGTTATAACCACAATTATTTCTTATGACAGTACTGTCCTTTGAAGTAGATTGCTGCATTTTCTCCTTTATTAAACCTGAGCATTCAGCCATGTTTCCACTTTTTGTGCTCTATCGCTGGGAGATTGCGAACGCTTTTCAACCTATATAGAGTTGAATACACTTCGCAGACAACATATTTAATGTTCAAACTAATTAACGGGACAGGTTTTTTTTTGCGAAAACTCTCATTTTGAATTTGATGCCCGCAACACCTTCCAATAAAGATGGAACAAGGGCTCGAAGGACTGGGAAAGTTGAGGAATGCTCAAACCACACCTGTTGGCAACATTTTACAGGTGAGCATCTTCACTGGAAATAGGCGAGTGTCTCGATTGGGCATAAAAGGAGCTTCCCTGACTTGCTCAGTCAATCACAAGCAAAGATGGGGCGAGGTTGACCTATTTGTGAACAGCTCCGCGAGAAAATACATCGCCCAACAGGTTAAGAACACCATTTTTCAACTTGCAATCTGAAATAATTTAGAGACTTCATCATCTATGGTCCAAAATGTCATCAAAAGTTTCAAGTAATGTGGAGACATTTCTGAGCATAAGCGGCAAGGCCGAAAACCCCCCAACACTGACTTCCCGCGTCGTTTGATTTGTCCAAGCGGCACTGAATAAGAAAACGAGAATTAAAAAAAAACAGCATCCTTGTGTAAAAGATATTGCCACATGGGCTCAAGAACACTTCATAAAACTTTTGTTTTTGTCAACAATTCACTTTTAAACTTTGTCACTACAACTGCAAGAACAAGTTAAAATTCCACTATGGAAAGGGAAAGCCATATATCGGCAACGCGTGGAAACGCCGCCAGTTACCCTAGGCGCAAGCTCATCTGAGATGGACTAAGTGAAAGTAGAAAAGTGTTTTCTGTGCTCTGAAGAGTTTGTATTTGATGCTCTCCCTGTGTCGGGCTGGCAGAACTTGCCTGCTCTTGAGTTGATTGAAGGATTTATACAGAACGTCATCGTTCCATTCGTAGGTTGACAGCTCATTTGAAGAGCTGATGATGGAGAAGGCGTAGATCAGGTGTGTGCAGAGATGGGGGTCCACATTTTCTGGCATGTATTTTCCAACACCTGGCCTGTACTGGGACCAGTTGGTAAAGTAACAGACCAGTTTGCTGGAGGACACTGTTGGAAAGAAGAGGAATGCAAACAAATAACGCCACCGCTGTTGGAGAAAAGGGGCGCCATGAACATAGTCAAGGACGAACCAACTTGAAGGCACATCCAGAGGGACAGTCCTGAAAAAGAGAGCTCAAGTTTTGGTACTGGACATGTGCCTTTGTTTCAAATGGAAAATTAGAAGTTTACCAGCCAATAGTTGTCGCTGAGCCATGTTTGTGGATCGTCGCTATGAACAGAGATGATCACGGATGTCAGTTCTTGTTAAAAAAAATTCGAAATTCACCTGTTAAAGCTCCAAACATCAGCAGTCCTCTTACCTGGTCGAATGCAATTGGCTGGCTGTGTTTGTTCCACATGTGGAAGTGGGTTTTATAGTATGCTCAGGAGGGACAAAGGCTGCATGCCGCCCCGGCCAGACAGATGCTGTCTGAAGCACAATGTCCGCTGAGAAAAGCAGGCCATTAGTTGAGTAGCTTCGATGATAATCTACTTCTCTTGAAACATAAACCAGGATAACGCAATGTCGGTTATGTAAATACTCCTCCTGAAGATAAGAACAACTTGATAAATGTTCCCATCATGTGTTCGGTTCTTCACACGCAATCAGACACTTGTAAAGCGTCTCTCATTTTATATTTATCTAGCTTGCAGATCCTCGCGCTGAACTCCGGACTTCAACTTGCTCCACTGTTACCCCACTTTTTACCTTCATTCCACTTTTCTTCTCATTTTTATCACCTTTCTTTTTTTTTTTGGCGTCATGTTCAAGTTGTCAAGCTACAAAGGAAGTTACCACATTCGCCCTGGCTACATAGCTGACTCACAATAAATGTAATCCAATTCTAACAACACAGTGCACACATTGGAACGGCGTACGCTGATTGAATGTCTGCCAACTTGCTGCCTGCCTCCACACTGAGACCGACCGCTACTCGATTACTGAGAGGTTACTATGATGACTATGACGATGATGCGCTAAGGTTCATTACAAAATGCTCTTGTGTGCACAGTACAGTAGTTGTGTTGGTTGGGTTTGTCTTGGTGTAGAGCAGGGGTCTCCAACGTGGTGCCCGCGGGCACCAGGTAGCCCGTGAGGACCACACCAGTAGCCCGCCAGTGCGAGGATTGTGAATTGCTAGTCGAAATTATGATTTAAAAATGCAAACACGGGCAGTATTATAGATTCTATAGCTACCTATTTAGCCATCTAGCTAGCTAGCTGTAGTATCTATCTATTTATATCTAATATTCTAATATTATTAAATGTAATTTGTACAAATGTTATTTCAGACGTGTATCAATTTGGTAGCCCTTCACACAATCAGGACACATGAAGTAGCTCTCACTCTCAAAAAGGTTGGTGACCCCTGGTGTAGAGTGAAGATAAACACCGGCCCCTTTTTTTGTGTTTCGTTTAAATTTTTTGTAGGCTTGTACCGCAAAAAAAGTGAGTTTTTAACGGCCTTTGGTTGCAGTGTTTTTTTTTTGTCAGTGGGCAGTTC
>CAAKHF010009623.1:41968-54521 GCA_901007745.1 Hippocampus kuda
TATCTGCATCATCTGCACAACCGCCATAGTATTGTAAGTACCGCACCACTGATTCCTTTATTTCTGCTCCATGACACTCCCACATCATTGTTGCACAGCCGCCATTGGTCAGTATGACAGCACGAATGGGAAATAATACATTATTTATTTATTTATTTATGTTTCTGACTTTTATTTATTTATTTATTTATTTATTTATTTATTTATTTATTTATTTATTTGTTTGTTTGTTTGTTTGTTTGTTTGTTTGTTTGCAACACTCGTGTAGATCATACTACCAGAGACAAATAGCTCGAGTGCTTAACATACTTGGCCAATAAAGATGATTGCAATTGTGAGACGCACATGTCCAAAGGGCATTGAGAGCTCGACATGATGTTTTTGTTGGCGGTAAGCCTGTTTTCCAAATAGATCCTACCCATCACCATGAGGCGTGCCGATGCAGACATTTGGTCCAGTTCATTCTGGATGTGGCACGTGTAGACGCCAGCGTCAGCTCTGTTGACATTGCTGATGACCAGATTTGATTCATCCAGGGATATTCTGCATTTGTAAAACGGAAAAGGAAAAAAAGGCTGAAAGAGATGGTTGAGAACCTTGTGATCTCATTGACTATGTTTTGAAGTTGAAAAGACCCACACACCTCCAGCCAAGTGTGACAGTCTTCTTGTCTCTCATCCAAGTGGTTGTGACGGGAGTGGTGGCGTCTGCTTTCACACCACACTCCAAACGCACGTCTCCTCCACGACTGACTTTCATATCCTGGGGTCTTTTCAAAATCAAGGTTGGCTCTGCGTAAAGAAAGTGAAAAAGATCACATCCAATACTGTACATAATTGTGCCCTTTTGAAAAAATGTCATACTGTTCATACGGAGAGCAATCACAGCACGATGCTAGCCAACACCCAAGCTCTCATCAGATTACAAAGGCAGTTTTGCTCACTTTTAATTGACACTGACAGCGCAGTGTTGATATGACGCTTATGTAATGGAAATGTTTCCCACAGCAGTTTCTTCACATACAGTATCTGATATCTTTTGTCTCGAGCCTTGGCGAAGCAGCATGTGGCTCACTGCCCAAGGTTATTTTAATCCTCTGTGTTCCAGGTCACTCAACAAAAGGATCACTCTATGTCTCTCTTTGTGCACAATTGTAACAGCGGGTGACAAGTCAGTTGGCTTGTATATTGCCTTTCGCCAGTCTGCTCTCGGCGATTTCTCCTCTTGTGGCAAGAAGAAGAATTAAAAAAAAAACAGACCCGTCCTGGTGTTTCCCAGTGTTCATTACAGTAATGGAGAAACATTGCCTCTACGGTTTAGCATCATGGTGATAGTTTTCAATAATGTACAACTGTACTGCATCGTAGGACAGTCCTAGTTGTGCAACTGCAATCACCATAACCGGAAGGTAATGATTGGCAAGTGGCTGTGTTGCTTACCTTTGACCTCAATTCGGACTTGAGTCTCATCTCGACCTGCAATGTTGCTGACCACACAAACGTACGTTCCTTGATCCTCGATCTGTGTGCGCCTTATCTCCAGGGTGCCGTTGTCGTGTGTCTTAAAACGAGTCCCCTCCAGAGTCCCCTGGCCGTATTTCGACCTGCGCGAAGGGACCCGCGCTCAGAAAATCACAGCAGATACATAAACTTTGGCAACACTTCAAGTGTCAAACTGCATCTGCTCACCATCGCAGCTCAGGCACTGGAGAGCCAAAGTAGCGGCACTCCAAGAAGGCACGACGTCCCTCCACCACCTTGATGAGTTCATTCCTCACCCCAAGAATGCGGGGCGTTGCATCTAGTAAACATCATTCATTTGGATCTATGACTAACACGTTTCATTTAGCTTTCCTATCTCTGCACTATGGGTGACCCACAACCTTTTCCAGTGCCCTAATTCCTGGCACGGCGATAATTCACGATACACGAGATGCCTGTGAACGATCTCATTCATCTGGGTTGTTTTATTCTCAGGGCAGTGAATCGATCCCAACTGGACTACTCACGGCTTGTCTTAAAAGATGTTTGGCCTTGCATCCCAATTCATGCACAAGATGAGTTAGGACAGCACTGTGTTGATGGGTTTCCACTACCGTTGTGCTCAAGACCACACTGTCCGAGTTCACGACAAGACCAAGACTCAGATACTGAAACCCCAGTTGCTCCTGATGCTGCGTCCTCAGTAGGTAAATGAGGAGACAGTGCAAAGTGCTTTGAGTACCAAAGGTAGAAAAGCGCTATATGCAGCCCATTTACTCAGGATTCCAGACCGAGTCAACACCAAGATCGTCCGAGACAAGACAAGACCAAGATCGAGACAAGCTGAGAGCGTGATAAGACCAAGACCATAAAAATCCGTTTGTAAAAAGCATGACCAGGTTGAACAGTTGAAAAGCTTTCTCGCTGACATTTTCTTTTAAATACATTTGACTGCCAAAGCCACGGACGGTCACAAGAGCCTCAGTCACAACGCCGCAAAGGTCACCGTCCTCACGCAGTGGCTGGAAGGTTTTGTTGCTTTACCAAGGGCTTCTACTTCTTGTCATCACACCAATGCACTTGAAGAATGACAAAGTGATTGCTCGACCTTTCAAAACCAACATTGATCTGGAAAACCCAAAGTCCGCACAGTCCCAGAAGAACAGATATTTTCTACAATTGACAGTGATTATTCAGATTATTTTTGTATTTAACTACATTTTAGAGTCTGTACTTTTTGTACTTCTACTTCAGTAAAGGAGTTAAATCAGTGGCACCTGTACTTTTACTTAGGTACAACATGTGAGTAGTTTTGTCATCTCCATATTCAACGATTAACCAACTCGATTTGAATCCCTCCATCCATTTTCAACACTGCTCATCCTGAACAGGGTGGCGGGGGAGTGCTGGAGCCTATCCCAGCTGACTAAACCCTGAACTGGTCTCCAGTCAGTCACATGGGACATGTAGAGATAAACAACCGTTCACACCCACATCCACACCGTCACTGAGTGGGAACCGAACCCATGCTGCCCGCACACAAGTCAGACAAGTGTACCACTACACTACCAGCGAACCCGAACCAACGTGATTTGAAAGAAGCAAAAACAGAGTAAGAGTAGAGTGAAACAAACAAAAGCCATAAAAAAATACCCTAGATGTTTTCAAGGCACCGAAAGTGCAAGCTTGACAAAAGGTTGACGTCTTCTTCCAGCATTCACGAATGACATGTCAGAACAAAAATTGTGTCGATTTGAGAGGTTATCTGAACTAAGGTGGCTGTAGTAGCTAAGGTCACACCACTGGAGCATATCTCAGTCAGGGCTTGCACACAAAACACAGGGCAGCTACTCACGCAGTACATTGACAAAAGCATTGGCCAATAAGTAGCCATACGGGTTGGAGGCATTGCACTGGTAGACAGCTGTGTTGATGGCCGTCACACTGCTGAGGGTCAAAGTATCTCCTGACACCTGTCTGTTGGGCTGTGGTGTGGCAGCTTGGAAAAGAGAGGAAATATAAAACAAGCAGCGGACAGAAAGAAATGACTTGGATGGACTTTTCAAGCTTTTGCACTGCATGCTTCTGGAAAACCTACTCTCAATGGGTTCCCCGTTGATGAACCAGCTGATCGTGGGCCGAGGAGCGCCATCGGTCCGGCACACCAAGCGTCCACTTTCCTCAGGAGCCAAAACTAAATGTTGAGGCTTTTCTAACCAGAATGGAGCCGCTGTCAAATGCACTCCTGTCAGTTGCCGGAGCAGTCAACAAGCCAGTTTGTGAATGGACATTTCTCACCTTTGACCGTGACGGTTAATGTGTGCTGGACGTAGCTGATCTTATTAGTCGCAGTGCAGACGTACTCGCCTGCATCCTCAAAAGTTGCCTTTGGGATTTGAATCATCTTGTTGAAGTGTTTCATTTTCATGCGTGGCGTCACCGCCAAATCCTCGCCATTCTTTGTCCAGGTAATGTAAGGAGTGGGCCTTGTGGACGACAAAAGGTCTTACAGTCTCAATCTGACATTCATCTTCCTCTATGTCTTTGTCCATCCAAGCCAAGCCTTTATCTTTGCGATTTCATGCATAGCTGCCAGCTGTTAAGTTGGCACACATTTGATACCAAGAAAATAGCTTTTGAACTGTGACCCAGTCGAATGCGCTTCAGTGTGCATTTAACATTAACTTAACAACATTAGTTACAGTATGACAGTGTTATTTTAGTCATTGATTTGTTAATAAAAAAAAGTTTCATCAGTTCAAGGGTCACATTTTGTCCAACACAGTGCCCAAACCGCCAACTCCTTGATTTTTAAAGAAAAATGTACACAAGCACCAATGAAAAGCTATCTGGTCTTATCTTTGAATGCTCTTCCTTGCTGAAGTAATGACTGATTAAACAACTGAGCATGTTTGCGTTCAGGGGCATAGTTGCTTATCAATGAGGGTTAGAGGATGACACTGTCAGACAAAACCATCTGCATGGGATACGCAAAAGCAACGCTCGTCTGACAGGACACAGTCCATGTTTAATGAAGATGGTTGATGGGCCGTGACTTATTTCCTCCCTCCACGTGAAAACGTGAAGCTCTACTTTTACTCTGTGGTTGTTGTTCCTCTTGCAAGCATATTCAATCATATGGAAGCAGATCCACTTCTGCAAGAAATAGTATCTCCGTAATTTTGCTCAGAACATGTACAATATTTATGGCTAGGGAGTAGCAAACGCTTCCTGTTGTAGTTTGCTATCATGAATGCCTATAGTCATGTCTGATCTGTTGAAACACACTCACACTCCTGCAGCAATACACTCCAGCAGTAGTTCCTCCCCCAGCAAGGCCAGAACAGAACTGGATGAGCCTGTAGGAGACAACCAGGTGGGAGCGGCCTCCACCACGGCTTGGGCTGCAAGGGCAACAAAATGGATGGACTAAGGCCGACAAGGCAGAAAAGTCTTTGTCACACCAAATGTACTGAAGCGACAAGTGGCTTTTTTTTGAGTCACAGCGAGTGATTCCCAACATTTACTTAGCCAAGGCACAGCCTGTATTTCACATTAGATAAATGTCACAAAAAGTGATTGTGCAGTACTGAAATAATGACAATCGCTTCTCAATTTACTCACATGATTTGAAGTGGATAAATAAATGAACTAATAAACTTTGGTTGGGAATCACTAGTCTATACTCTTGGTGGACCAGCCAGCGTGTCATTTTAACAAATCTGACTACAAGGCAAAAGAAAGAAACAAAGAAACAATATAACTTGTTGATCTCAGTGGGAGGGGGAGCAAATGTTGGAACGGGGGAAATGTGAGTAGCCGTTCCAACTTACTGGTGAGAACCTTGACAACCACTGGCATCTTTTGCTGGATGGCATTCTTGTACGGGAAGCGGGCACTGCAGCAGAAGTCTGAGGTAGAGTCGTTGAATAGGACGTTGGCGAAATACAGATCCCCGTTGACACCCATGGATACCCTACGATCCTGCTGCACGGCGTGCATGGTGGGGAACGCTGTTTGAATTGGCCAGTTAAAGGGTCTGGCATAGGAGCCTGACAGGAAATAAGGGAAATCAAGTCCACGTTTACAGTAACACGTCATGTCACACATGAAAACCAAACTCTCTTTGTATGTGCATCTTTCTCTCTCAAATAGAAAAGCTGTCCAATGTTTTTATTCAAAAGCAATTGACTTTCAAACAACGATCGATGGAGGCAAATTTGGAAGCGTTGGAACTGGCGGTATGGTGGCTAGGGAGGGGTCAAAGTTGAGCACTTGCCACTGAGCGAGCATTAAGCACTGACTGTGAAGGGCCACTTACAGCTGGACATCCAGTAAGTTTCAGGTTTCGGCGGCCCTGCTGGGGGGTCACAGGCCAGCACCAAAGATGAGCCCGCACTGATCACTACCGGTTCCACAATCTCCCTCGGCCACACAGGAGCCCCTGCACAAGCACAACAGGCATCCCTTTCTATTCACTTTGACCGAGTATCGACTGCGCATGGTGTAAAATAGTGCATCTGTTCACTCATGGACTTCGGCTCGCTTCACTTAAAGACTATCTATCTATCTATCTGTCCATCCATCCATCCATCCATCCATCCATCCATCCATCCATCCATCCATCCATCCATCCATCCATCCATCCATCCATCCATTATCCACACATGGCACAATAAACAAGGAACTGCTCATTTAGTCCTGTCAAACTGAAGGACAGACTGATCGATGTTTGGATGCATGGCATAACTTTGGAGGGACGTAATTGTTTGTGTTGAATACAAAAAGGAATTCAAAGAGCAGTGCCTCTCTCAACCTACTGTACAGTTGCAGTCTGATCTTATTGGAGTATGCAGAACCATACTCGTTGGAGGCAATGCACTGATATTCTGCCTCATACTGTTGTGGATTGTTCCAGGCATAGATGTCCAGCGTCCCAGAATGCCTGCGCATAGTTGCCTGCGGATCACGTGCCACGTTGAAATACCTGCCGTTGCGCCGCCATGAGAAACTTTGTGAATGAGCAAACAAAGGGGAAGAAAAGAGTGTGGTTGAGGGGGTTGGAATCCAAAGCGTGCAATGGGCGGCATCTGCTGCTTACATTGGACGCGGGTTTCCCTTGGCCTCACACTCAATGACCATAGTGTCCTTGGGGTCAACAATATGCTCCTTCATTGACTGCTTGATGATGGTTGGGGGTTGTCGGACTGCGGGCAGGCAAAGAATGAGCGTAGGCATTAAAGCAGACCATTAGAATGCATATCACAAAGTCTGAGCAGAAAAGGTGGTTGCTGACTCACTTTCCAGAGGGATGTCCAAAGGCCAAACACTTTGCCATAAAAGCATCAGCAGTGCCGGTTGGACCAGTGTGCCCATTTTTACTGTGCATGGGCTCCTCCACTTGTCACAAACTCTTCAAGCACATCATTACACTTTTAGTACATTCACTACATGGATGAAAATGGTCAGCTTTTATTTTATATGACCAAATCCTAGTTTGGAGTAAACTAAAAATGAGCTCCAGATTAATTTACAGTATACTCTCAAATGTGACATAATTTCTGATGCTTCAGGTGAGGAGAAAACTAAACTGTTACTAATTTAGTATGAGTGAAAACCAAATGTAGATACGAGTAGTACTAGTAATATATCAGGCGCAGCGACTTCAGAGAATATTTCAGCATAGTGCCTTTTGGCTAACCTACAATTTGCTTGTTGGCAGCTAAACTCTAGTGAAGGTCACACCCCTCTAAACTGCCTGTACGGATAAAAATAGAGGCAATTGGTTATTTTAATGTCTTTTGTTGATGGGCATTGCCCGAAATGAAATGAAAACTGTTCAAAAATTGTTTCTATACAGTGGGTATATAAATTGATTATTAACGTGTAAATTTAATATTCAGTGCAAGTGTGAAAATGGTGCACTATGTATGTAAACTAACTAACTAACTAACTAACTAACTAACTAACTAACTAAATAAATAAATAAATAAATAAATAATTAAAATATATATATATATATATATATATATATATATATATATATATATATATATATGATACTGTAACAAAAAGGGGTCGTGGTTAAATGTTTGAGTCAACATGCTTCACTACACTCAAGTGTGTACAGAGAGCCAATTGCATCAACCATACGAAACTGAGATTTTGACACTCCAGCAAAGCCCTCGTTAATAAGTCTGAGAATTCAGCAAAAATAAGACACATCCCTTGTCATCATTTCACTTATCAGTATAACCGTCCACAGACACCCTCATCTGGTACTTGTAAAATATTCAGCTCCGACTAATTAACTACGTACGGCCAACAATGACAGATATTTGAACCTACCTTCCTCATGTGACTCTCCACCCTAATCGACTGGTCATAATGCAACATTCCACAAAGGACGCTTCTTTGTGTGGAGTAATGTATAATCCGCCAAATATAAGCAGTGTTGCACCTTAGTAATCGAGTTTGTGTCCGCTGTCACTGCCACTTACACAGTGCCTACCCAGCTCATGAATGATGAATGAGTGCCATACAACCACCTACACTTCGGTCTGTGCATGTCGTTGTTCTTCCCTCACAATCACAACAACATTGCCCTCAAATACAGTCTTGAGTTTGGGTTGTAAACTGCAACGCATGAAAACCACATTGGAAGTGAATCATCCACTGTGAAGAAGCTGCACAAGACATTTGAATTAACTCAAGGAGCAGAAGATTGGGCCTCTTCTTGGTTGTGTCATAGCATAAGTTTAAAACTAATATCAGGAAGTGTGATCCTCAGAATGCATAAAATGGCAACTAATGAGCCATCATGACATTCCTATTGCTTTTGATGACATCTAAATGTGGGCTTGATTGTACTTGGAAGGATTGCGGAGGCCAGTATGAAAGCAATGTTTGTTTCTCACACAATTTGCATGTGGCAGCACTCAAGTCCCATGACTCCCTGGCAACAGACCCATTACTTGAAAATAGAGCACTTCCCTCTTTCTCATTCATCTGCGATATAAAATGCAAAATTTTTTGAAACCTTTTTTTTTTCCCATGGGAGGTCAAGTGCACAGAGGAAGCTTGTGTTTATGTGAAGGCTCTCGGGCATTCACTCGCTCACAACTTGAGCTGGTTTGACCAGTTTAGATTTAGGTTTCCTCATAGATTCAAGGAAGACATGGACACCAAACACATCATTGGAAAGAAGCCATCAAAGCTAGCATGGCAGGAAGTGGCTGCCTGTCCCAATGTGTTCGTTCTTGTCATACTTGAGCGCGGCCAGTGGAGATCAGTGCCATGCACCACACAGCACAGCGAGGGCTTGACTCAGTGACGACAAGATTGTCTCCGTGATCGCGTGTGGCCCAAAGCCTCAATAGGAGCACATGATAAACGGGCGGGGGATGGAAGGTGGGGGACGGTCCATATCGATGACACTTTGCCATCATTGTGTGGTGGGACTACACGAAGGACTGTCCGTTTGAGCAGAACATTGTTTCGCATGTAGGCATATTTATTATTATGTCTGATCTTTTCATATGAGGTCATCATAACACAATTTGAGCAGTGGCCCATGAGATCCAGCACATAGTGCAGTCATGATAAAAAGCTTGTTTTCTAAAAATCTACTATTAGTACCCTAAAACAAGCATGGGCAACTGGCAGCCCGCTGGCCAACTCCGAGTGGCCTCTGGATTAATAAAACAAATACAGGTATAATAATAATAATAATAATAATAATAATAATGTTTTTAGAGACAAAAAATCTGAAAAAAAACATTGATAAAGATTCAAGAAAGACAAAGGGTTGACTCTAGTTTTAAGTTATAATGTTACCAATCACCAGTAGATGGCAGACATGTCTTAGTAGCACATAGACTGGGTCTGCTCTATACTTCAACATGAGCAGGCCTAATGTTCCTTTTGCGGATTTGGAATGATCTGCAAGACAAATAATAATATTCATATATATATATATATATATATATATATATATTCATTCATTCATTCATTCATCTTCCGAACCGCTTCATCCTCACTAGGGTCGCGGGATATATATATATATATATATATATATATATATATATATATATATATATATATATATATATATATATATATATATATATATATATATATATATATATATATATATTATTCAATATTATTAAAATGTGAGTGAGTTCACTTTTGTGCAAAAAATGCCATTTTTGTTGGGTTACAATTGTGGAACTTATTTACTTGCATTAAGAAATGTATTTTGAAAAATGAAATATATTCAGGGCATGTATTTTGTACATATTTTGTCCAAAATGTGCCCAACATCTGGTTGTTAGGAAGTGTGTGGTCCTATTCATTTCCTCAAAGCTCGACTGCTCTAACAGGCTCTTCATCTGGATACCTGACAAGTCCATCCAGAAGGGGCAATATATCCAAAACAGCACTGCCAGGGTCCTGATGAGAAAGACGTAAATATGATCATATCAACCCCATTCTCCATTCACTGCACTGGCTCCCTGTTTCATCCCAGATCATTTACACGCATCTGTTACTCGCCCATAAATGCATCCACACTGCCACTCTGGAACAGCCTTCCAAGCTAGTCGAGGGCTCCCTGGAACCTGAACTCTTTTAAAACAGGCCCAAGAAACATTTTGTTTAGAAAGGTCTACAACTTTGAATTATGAATAGGATTTTAACCCTGTTGTGTTGTTGCTTTGCCTATTGAATATATTTTTGTTTACTTTTAACTTTTTAAGTCTGTAGCACTTTGAGATCATGCTGACGAAAACTGTATCATAAACTCAATATATTGTTATGATGATGATGATGATGATGATTACCGGTGTCTTGTTTTTGTGGCTTGGCTCTGGATGAAGGCGGACAATTTTTGCTCTTCTCCTGCTCCCGTCCCCGCTTGCTGACATGGTCTATGTGCTGTCTTCTGTCTCAACTTATTCTAACCTGCTGCTGTATTTTTCGTCTGAATACTGTCAGTGTTTATGTTTTCAAAAAACACTTTTTTTTTTTTTACAACAATGTGTCCTGGTGAGCAAGAGCTATTTCTTGAACAGACCACTCATGTGGTCCTTCGGGGCTACCTGGTGCCCATTGACACCCAATTGGAGACCCCCCGCACTACATTAATTGACTAGCAATTGTGAAGGATTGATACACTGTTCAATGAGACATGTCAACTCCACTCAACTCATCAGTACGGCACCAAAATTACTTACTTCTTTGCAGAGTATAAAGAATATGACTGTGAGTACTGTCACGGTGTATTGTCTCTCTATATGTTAGTATTAATGTTAAATATGATAGCAATGCAACAAGGATGCTACTTTGTATTTAGTGGTAGCTTTCACCCCTTAATGTCTAATTATCTTTGTTTTAGTTTAGTTTGTCAGTGTTTCAACCGGTATTGTAACTCAAGTCGGTAAGTAAGTTGTAAGTAGAGTAAATATTGGGACAGTGGCGCGCCAAGTCAGTGTGTTGAAGCAGGATGTGTGTCTTAAACCAAAGTGATGAATGCATGAATTGTAGGATACCAAATATTAGGATTCTAAAGATCAATATGTACTTGAGTGTGACATTACAAAACTCTATTGTGGTGACGTATAAGGCAAATAATATGACATTGTGTTACTAAGAGCTAGTGGAACCATTTCTTTTTTTTACCACTTGCTCACATCTCAATGCACCTTTCGATCCAGCCCACTTATGACATCAGCGATTCTTGGCTTTGGAGCAGTCTCAAACACAAACACAGCCTTCACACGCCAACACTAACATTATGTCAGATGAATTTACTGACATGACAAACTTTCCAGCGATTGTACTACCTTTACGTCCCTGGTTGCTCCGTTGCCTTTTCTATTAGTTGCCATGGAAACCAGATCCCTTCTTTCTTCTCCTCCTTAGTGGCAGTAGCATCTCCTCCAGGTAAGTGATCGCGATAGAGAAGTCATCAAGACCAACACGGCTCGCCCGATTGCAGCTACACTAGGCTCCAGATCATGAATCCATTGTGAAATGCAACAGAAATATAATGTCATCATCGCCACTGAGATGGTGGAATACAACTAAATTCAGCTGCAATATTCACAAATTGAACCAAGACGACCCAAATGTCATCCATTTCACGACATATCATTTGAAAGTCAACCTTTTGTTTTTCTTACTGACCTTGAGTCTTAACTGTGACTGGCACCATGTAGCACTCACTCAATAGACCACTGTTTTGGAGTAAAGACACCCCATTGTGAACATACTGTTTCAGTTTGGAGACGTGGGTGGGGCTTAGCCTCTGAAACTCAGGGATTGGATAGTATCTCACTCAATAATCAACTATTACATCATTTGTCAATGCTTTACTAATTAATAGCCGACCTTGATGAATGTAGCAATAAACAGTGAAAAAAACCCCATATTCAAGCATAAAAACGTATGAATATGAACTTATTCTCTATTCAGTGTATTTGCAGTCAATTTTCCACTTAAAGTATGTAAGTGCATTACGGTATTTTTTTAAATCAAGTGCATGAAAGTGCTTTTCTCACAAATGTCACAAAAGTTAAACTATTTGCACATATTCTGTTCAAAGGGCCTTCAACAGAATTCAGTTGAAAAGATGAGACTTTAGTCATGCCATCCTGCTATGTCAGGCTAAAGCTAAGACCAGCGAGCTACTAGTGACTTATGCTAACATGCTAATATTTAGTTGCTCCATGGAGCAGCCACAGTATTATGGGCACTTACACACTATCATGAACTTCAGCTCTGTGTCAAATATTATTGTTGTTATTTATTACAAAGGCAGTGGTGCCCGGCCATTCAACTGTCTATTTCATGGCCCAAACCATTCGGGTACATTGTTTAGGCCAGTCTTAGGCCCATTAAAAAAGAGCACTACATCTCTCTGGTCATACTCAGTAAGCTTTCCGGCTTGTGGCCAGCGATTGAATATTCATTTTCTCAACGACTGACCTGATTGATAGAAATTCGTTCCCAGCCTCTGGTGGGTTTTTTTTTTTTTTTTTTTTTTTAAAGGGGGAGGAGGGGGGGCATAA
>CAAKHF010009623.1:54541-73208 GCA_901007745.1 Hippocampus kuda
CGATTGAATATTCATTTTCTCAACGACTGACCTGATTGATAGAAATTCGTTCCCAGCCTCTGGTGGGTTTTTTTTTTTTTTTTTTTTTTTGCTTCCGGAGTTGTGTCCTACAGGGACTCGCACTACCAGATTCAAGTGCACAGCCGAAACGAATGCTCCAGTCCTGCAAAGCATAGGCATAGCTAGCATAAGAGATGGGAATGAAGGACTCTGGGCCCTCGATGAGGAGCTCAGATCCCTGCTTTGCTAGTTTATCGGCCTCCTCCATTGCCTTGGACTTCCTGATCACCAAGTATCCATGCAATGAGTAGATTGTTTCTCTTCCCCAGTTCATTAATGTTTTTAATGCAACGTAAATCGTATTGCATGCCATTGCCTGATTTGTTGCTGAACCCCCTCTTCAAGCAAAATCTCTATCACCAGGTGAAGACTTCTGTCTGGAGGATGGTACTCGGTTGGCCCAAAAAGAGGGATTGCTGAATGGGAGACCGAGCGGTGTTCGGGTACGATATCAAATCATTTATAAGCCATCTATTTTTAAGTGTAATGTTTTCAAATTAGTTTGAAATTATTTTTAAGTGTTTCTGGATTTATGTTTAAGCATATTTACACTTTAAATTGCAAATAGGGGCAATTCTAAAAAAAAAAAAAAAAAAAATGTAGGGTGCGTCAATAACTTGTGGTTTGTCACTCTTGACTTTTCCTTACAGCAGGTCTTGATCTCTCTCCCCCACATATGGCAGGGCTTACCTGTGTTGTGGTTACCTCAATGAGAGAGACAAGCATGCAGTATTTGGAACAGCTCTCAGTATATTGCTCATTTGTAAAAATGGTCATGACACATGTACAATGAAATAAATACTAAATTAAGCTAGAGTGCCACAAAAGTCAGACTACAGTCTGCTGGTCTCTCGCTCCGATAGCTCTAGACCCATCTGTGCTTCATCTCCCAGGCCCTTTCGCGAATCCAGTCCTTGGTTTTTCTCACAGCCGAACGCTCCGCCCCAAGTACCAAACACAAACGAGCCAGTTTGAGCCGGTTTCGCTCCAGGTAAAGCCGCGTGTCTTTTTCCAGCTGGTCCAAGGTTCCCGGGCGGCTCTCGTCGAGGGACACCTCAGCACTCAGCATGGGGTTGAAGCGGAAGTAGACATCGGCGGGCAGCAGGTCATCCAAAAGGGTGTGGACCCCCTCAGTGTCCGTGGCACTGCTGATCAAGTTACTAATTTTGGCTCTCAGGCTGGTAGAGGTGGCAGGGCCTCTCTTGGCGTTATCATAGCGACCGGTGCCAAGGGACAGCACGCATTGGAATGCGTCTTTGGGCCACAAGAGTCTGCTTTCATGAACAGCTAAGGCGCAGGGGTTGTTCATGATAATCCCTCCATCCTACAATGAAGAGAAACTCTTCAGCTCCATAATACACTGCGGAATTCATCTATCCATTCCAGCAAGAACAATGAAAAATGCATTGCCATGAGCAGCACACCTCATCCTAATTCCACCATTGAGTATTTGTTTGGCGGTGTGGCGTGAGGCTTTTCTCATGTCAAATACGGGCCTCGGCCCATGCAGCCGCGCTTGGAGAAACACGGCTGGAGGTTACAAATTGTTCCCACCTGGTGGATGTCGCTTTGCAACAGGAATTCTTGAAAGTAGCCCGGAGCGGCCGATGACGCTCTCACTGCCTGCCACATGGGATAGCCGGACCCTCCTGCGTAGCGGCTCAGAGATCCCGCTCTGTGGTTGTAATTGCAGAAGATGAAGGCTTTTGGGCTGGTGCCCCAATTGACCACAGCGCTGACAGCTGAAACCTGAGCACACCCAATAACTAGGAGCAGCTCGTTGAAGCGTGATGCATAATTCTCCTTTTTCTGTGTTCCTACCTTGGGACTTGACTCATGTCTGGCTGTTTTGATGAGCACTCCATCACCAAGCTTCTCTCTGAATACAAGGAAAGCGTGACGCTTCACGCTACACTTCACATCGACACAGTTTGCCAGAGTCCGTTGTGTGTACCTGAGGATGGTCTCCCATGTCTCTGTGTTATAGTACGAGTGACTCCAACCCATTTTTACGGCGCCAACCAAACGATTTTGCCGGAAAACTTCAGAGCCAAAACGCCGATACATGTCAGCACACTCGTCCAGGGAAAAATGGGCCAAGCCGAGCATGAAGGCTAACACAGCCCCTGTAGCCAATTAAAATGTGACATTTGGGATTATACTTCACAGCCAAATTTGTGTCAAAGCACCTGCGGTTCATGGCTTGGTCACCTGTGCTGACGCCACAAATGTAGTCAAACAGCTGATGAATCTTTTTTCCTGTATGCGCTTCCAGCAGCTTCAACACCTGCAGAGGCACCACACCTCTGGAAGGCCATACAACAAAAGTGCGTGTGGCATGACATGAGACAGAGCCCACCGGCCCGTTCTGTGCCCACTGTGGTTTCATCTGGGGCTTCCCTCCAGCACTCATTTACATGGCCTTACCTTGTACCTCCACCATCAATGGAGAGCACCTTGATACCATGGCCTTTGACAGGGTCCACATATCCGATGAGAGCCAGTGCTTCTCTGATGGCCGTCTGGAGAGCTTGGTTGTCTCTATAGAATCGCCGCTGTCTCAGCAATGTCACAGCTGTTTTCTCCTGGAAAATATCAGTGATTGAACAGAGATTTGAGTACCAAAAAAAAAAAACCCAAACAAAAAAACAACTTCATTTTTCAAGGTGTTGCTTGAATGTCCATGAAGCTTTTGGCCATTTTCCTTCATATTTTCAACAAAACAATGAATTAAAATAAGATTATGTGAAGTATGAAAGACTTCATGTTTTCAACTATGTGGTCACATATTTTGACGTAATCCAGTATTGTTAAAGGCACAGCAAAACCCAGCACAATGAAAATTTGGGGTCTACTTTTATCACCAGCGTAACTCTGGCGCACCACCTGGCACACCTCCGCACGGAGACAGATTTGAGCTGATGTTGGTTATGCCACAGATGAACACAGGACGGCGGATCTGTGAATGGGAGGGCTGTGTTGCTGTGGGAGTGGTCAGAGCTGACTTCAATCATGGCCATTCAAAGCAGGTCCTTTCATTCCCTTGAGATAATGCGCGAAATCACACTACACAATAATAACCTGATCTTGACATAATGGATGTGCCGCTGACAAAACGTACTGTGTCACGGCCCATTTTGAGTTGTCTTGACGTAGCATGGCCCGTGTTGGGTGACATACTCAACAAATGGACTGGGATGCTTCATGACCATGACACAAAACATCTAACATGTCAGTATTTTTTCCTCATCATGCTGTATTGTGTGGCATGTCCTACGTTTGGTTCCTTGGCATTGACCAATCATGAGCGAAACACCCGTCACTTTCTGAGCAATGCCCCCTAGCTCCTTTCTCTGTGTGACAGATCATGATTTTCCTTGACACGAACCTGCCACATCAAAGCTTTACGTGAAGGGTGACGTCGCAGGTGTTCATTCAGCATCTCCACGCAGGTGGTCACCCCCTCTGCAGACGAAGCCTGTCTCAGGTTCTCCATCAACCCACAGAGCGCTTCCTCAGCTTGCTTGTGACTTAAGAGTAGCTGACGACGTGCAACACAAAAACTATTTGGAGCATTTCCAATCAATGAATATTGGGAGTCTATTTCAGCTTTTCTGATGAGACATCCCATTTTGTTCCTCACCTTTTGACTGAAGGCTGCTTCTGGTGATGTCTTTGCAGGTTTTGGCACACTGTCCTGCGGCTTGGGACCCCGGTTCAGGTAAGCCCCCAGCAGGTCAGGAATGGCTCTTGTGGGGTGACGAAAGCAGTCCATGAATGGGATTGCTTCCGGTCTGTCTGCAGCGGGCCAGTCAGTCTCCTCCTTGAGATTCCTGCTGGTTTTGTGCAAATGGTGATCCATGTGACTTGACATCTGCCATTGGGTCTCCCTAAAGTCGGTGGAGTTGTGGCTGCAGTGAAAAAGTCCGCTCTCGGGGCTGATGGGGTCTTGCTCGTGTTGCGTCGTGCCACCTTGGATGTGCGAGGTCGATTGTGGTGAAGGTTCGGGTTGACGCTGACGGTGGGCGTCATCAGCAGCCTTGGCACCAAAGTAACTATTGATGTGTCTTGTGAATTGACGATAGCCCTCCTCCCAGCTCTTACTGTGGTTTAGTTGGGCAGCTGCCTGGTCGGCGCTTGATTTTAAGTGAGACATTTCAATGTCTTCGTAATACATGACAGGATGGCTTTGTGTTTTGCTCTTCCTCGGTCTTCTCTTGGATCTTTTTGTCATTTCCTCTTTCTCTGGAACTTGCAATTTGGCAAAAGCCTGTGAGAAGACTGAGTTAATGTGAGTGGCAACGTAATTGTAGCTTTCGCCAAATCTTGTTGCCAAAGAACTAATGTGGAAGAGTTGCAGTCCAGCGTTTTCCTGGGTTGCGAGACTCAAGTCCTTTTGTTTGTCTCCGTGCGATTGTGCTGTTGCGTCGTTAGACTCAGATAAAGGTCTCTGTGGAGCCTCAGATAAAGGTCTCTGTGGAGATGCCAGTTGACTTTGACAGCGCCGCTGTGTTCGGCTGAAATATGCTGGAACACTCCCAGCCCGAGATACAAGGTCCTTATTTGAGAAATAAATCTTAACGTGTTGGCACAATTGATTTAAAGACTGACCCGGGTAAGCTCCGTGAGAACTCATTTCCAAACAGTTGGTTTGGGCTCCAACACAGGTTGAGGGCAAGTGCCATTTCACAACTTGGCGACCTTTCACTTTGTTAAAAAAATCGTGTCCGAGGAGATGAAAGACACAAATGTCTCTGTATAGTTTTACATTTGTAAAAATAGCTTGACATGCAAATGTGGAGATTTGAGGAGCAGGTATTGATGAATATCGGTCAAGGTGGATCGGCTGACAGGCCGGAGACCTTCTCAGGAGAATCATGAAGTGTTTTAGTTTACACTTTGAGCTCCAATTACTGTCCACGGGGAAACGGCCCATTGTTGACCTCAGATGATCAGTCCAAATTTGACTTCTGTATGCATGGGAGCAGACTAAAGATGGCTCTGAGAAAGACAAGACCACATGTGTCAGGTTTATATGGAGTAACCAAAACGGTGTGACCACAATTAAAGACAATTGCAAGGGTCATACTTTTGACCCCCCCCCCCCCACACACACACACAAAGGGTTATACAATTCATGCACAGTGTAGTTGCTCCATCTAGCGGTGCAGATGGTAAGTTATAATTTCACTTACCCTTCAAAAATAACGTGCTCAATGTGGCAAAAATGTTTGGAGACACCGTTTTCCTTCTCTGTTTTAAACACACAGGGAATCCATGAGAAGAGAATAGGGCATGTTGATTACATGCTGAATGAATTTTTTTTCAACAATAAATGCATTCTAGCCATGCTCTTCCATAAACTCACTCAGGATCATATCGGAATGCAACATGAAACTTCAAAGTAATTCTCTTACCACGGTAGCATGCCCTTGGGTGGCCTTGTTTCTTTTCACATGTTCTTAGCTGAATCCAAGAGCCCACTAGAAAAAAACAAAACAAAAACAGCACAATTACATTTTGCAGTTGTTAGTTGTGACTTACCTCGGAGAAGGTCAAGACACAACGTAGCTAATATCTACTCCAACCTTGAACAACATCTGCTCATATTTACCTGAAAAAAATTAGCTTCTTCTGCTCTTATACGTTCCGTGTCAACCAGTAAGTTATTGTGATGATTATTTTGAATGACAATCCGATTTGTAAGAGTGCCCGCAGCGCTATTCCACTTGTTTGGATACTTAGAGTAACGCCTTTCTGTCCAAGGATTAACCTGATTGGATGGACTGCGCATGGAGAGGGTAGGGGGAGTTATGTTGGAGGGGCTCTGTATGTCTTGTCGTGACCAGTGTTGAGTCAAAGTAAACAGGCTTACAGTAAGGTCATGTCACGTGCTTGGTGCCATTGCTGCATGACTGCTGGAAACACACTCAGTGAGTTAATGTTAGCTCCGACTTGCGTCAAAACACAGCACACACACACCCCTCGAAAATGAACATGGGTGTACATTTTGTAAACACTTTTGTCCTGCAGAGATTATGTACACGCACGCGCGCGCGTACACACACACAAACATGGGTGTATATTTATATGTACAGTAGTCACAAATACCTGTCTGCCATTGTTGACGTACAACGTTGCTGTTTACATTATTTATACATTCAGCACGCATTGACGGATAACTGCACCTTCCAAAAAAAAAAAAAAAAGAAAAAAAACATGCTGATTGCAGCACATGTCAGATTTTTCTTTTTTTTTTTTTAATTATCACAATTTCCAGTCGACTACACACAATCTAGATTGTAACCTGAAATGACAACTTGTGGGCAGCTAAAAAATGGTCTTATTCTCTTATCTTTTTAATGATTCCAATATTCTGCTAAACCCATAAAAACATTTGACACCATAAATAATTTCCAATGCGACTTTATTTTTTTAAATCGTCTTGTCAAGCAATCAAGCAAAAAAAGATAACTGGCAGTTTGAGAGAGACATTTACCATCCAGTGAATATTACCAACCATTGTTGCTATATGCCACATTAGTGTCTGGACATGGGAGACACTGGGTTGGAATGATCGCAGATCATTTCCTTTCCTGCTCCATAGAGTTTGATTACTTGATAACTCGTTCGATTGGGCTGCTGTGATCCAAGGCCTTTTCGTTGCCATTTTCAGGCCTTGGCATCGATAGGGAGTGGACGACAATACTGTCCTGAAGCCAAGTAGCTGGTGAAACGGACTGCATGCTTATAATTTGATCCTGGATACTTCGCTTCAGCACCTGAGTGTTTTCTCTCTTTAGGTCCATGATGAGGTTCTCCCTCATAGTTCATCGCATTTTCTTTTGACAGCGTCCCGTAGTGCACTCGTCTCCACGTCCGGTCCACTTTAGGCGGTTCCGGGCAAAAATAGCATAGAAATTGTCCATGAACGGTCTTACTGGTGGCCACATCATGAAGCGGCCCAACCAACCCAGGCCTACGGCGCCGTACATGACTGCGAATGCTGGGACCCCGCGGTGAACCTGCAGAGAACAAGGAGCAATTAGAAAAAGAAAGCTCAATCAATGATGCTGTGTCAGACATGCACTGAATATGACATCAACGTTTGGGACACAAACAATTTGACCCTCTGCAACTTCCATTAATAACAGGGGTACATACTGTAAGTACATGCATACCTGCCAATCAGTGGGAAATCACACCAACTAAAGTGCAGACTACAACCAGAATGTAAACAAATCTTGGCTTGGCCACTTCCTACACATCACTTCCATGTAAACGTGGACTGCACTTCTTCACTCAACTTATCAGATAGAACGATAAACACAGCCATGTTTAAAAATGAAAGCTGAGTGCTTTCCAACCAGTAACATCACACGTGCTAACATGTTGGAAAAATCCAATTATACAGTCCCTGTTGATGCTGCAACATTCAGTATTTCAGAAACGGCTCAGCGCCTGCAGGCGTTACAACTCGGTAAAAGTAACACCTTTTCATCTGGTTTCCATTTCATTCATGAAACATATGTCCAAATTGATCCTGCGATAACTTGGTAACGTACAGCCTTTTTCAAATCGGGTGATCAAAAGAGGCGAGCACCTGTTTTGTTTTTTGAAGCATGTGCGACACTGCGGATGATTGTGGTTGTGGAATGGGCATCGACTTGTGAAAAAACATTCCGTTTGCACCGCACCATGCTTGCCGTCATAATATTTCCGCAGGCAAGGAAACTGCCAGTTGTTTTATTTTGCACATCAGACAGCCGCGGTGGCTCACACACTGGCGCAGACACTTCCCCACACGTCTGCGCCAACACATGACGGCAGCCCAAACGACCACACAAATTGGCTGCAAAACACATAGTGAGTTTGAGTTTGTTTTTTTTTAAACCTCACGAGGCGAAACAGATAAAAAATTTTAAGATACTTGCTTCAGGATTTCATGAAACAAAAATATAATAAATGTTTATGTCTTTCGTTTTGTCACATGGTATTTGTTGTTACTTTGTGTGGACCTGATGTGGACCGTTTTCAGCATTTTTTGGCCACGACATTCTTAAAAGGAGAAGAATCTGTGCTTGGTAGTTGCACCTTCTCGGCCGCATACGTGTACCAGCACTGACTTTCATTGGGAGGAACGTCGGCGCTATTTGACTATCACCGCTGGATAGCCCCTGGGGTGCTTGTGTTTTTGCGCCTGTAATGGGAAGTATTTTTCACAGCCCCGTCATAGATGGCTTTCGGAGCCGAGGATGAGGAAGAGGAGCATCGGCACGGATGCATACTTGGAACTGAGAGTTGCCGCTTTGAATTGAAACGGATTTAGATAGGACAGGAGAAATCCACTGGTGAAAGGACACTTAGATTCTCTCTTCTTACATCTAGAACCACTTCAAACAACAAAGCGTATGCAGGAAAAATGGTTAAGATTGCATGACTTGTCCGTGTTTGATGTTATCAATCCATCAATCAAACTTTGTGTTGTGTTATATTATTTCGTTATTATATCTTAACTGTTTTGTAAAGAGCTTTGTTACAGCTGCAGCTGTTCTGAAAGCGCAAAATAAATTAAGATCTATTGTATTGTATTGTATCATACTTCTCTGACACCTATTGGGCTTTGCTGGTGTCTTAGACCATTCCAGAAAGAGCACAAAAAAGGTCATCGGGTGTGTTTTTCAGCAAACAGGATCAATTCCATCGGACAACAAAAAAGAGTGAACAGGCAAATTTGTGAATGGTGAAGCACAACTACATGGGGAATTACTGTACTATCACTGAATTAGTGCAATAGTGCTGCTGGGCAATAGGTGAACAGTAATATTAACTGACCTGATGCCTCTCATCAATCACATGCATTTCCTCCATGGCCGCCTCAAAGCTGACTCCTTTGCATTTGGCTCCGTCATAGCCAGGAAGGGAGATATCTACAAAGTCCACTTTTTCAGGCTGGTTCCTCTGCAAAAACTGAAGGAATCGGATTTCTGTCACACATATGGGACAAAGGCCATCGTACAGCACCTGCGGCAGAGAACAACAAACGCTTGCATAAATAAAGCTTCACGTCACGTTCATGAAAACAGCAACCCGGAATCCGAAACAGCACGTACTGTGATGTACACCCTACAAATTGAAGACTGCACTTGCTCAGAATGTGGGATTCCAGGACATATTCTATTTCAAAACACTCTGCCATCTGAAGCATGCCGGGTGTGTGTGCAGAGTGATGCTTTCCAGATGGTTAGCCATGAATGATGTGCCATGACTTCTGCCTGAGTGACAAGCACTAGGCGTGTTCAGTCTTTGCACCAGTATGAAAAATCCAGGAGCAGGTGGTCGACCGCGTGCAGTATTAGTGACAGCACTGACATATAAAACTACAGCCAAATATAACTGTAGGGTCCACTTTGCCCTGAGGCTTCAGTCCGCGAGGACAATCTGCTGCTAAAAGTTGAGCCAGCCAGGAGGATCCTTGATCGAGCGTTTTCAAGGTGATGAGCGTTTTGTGATTTTCGTGTGCTCATCGCTCCGGGTGCTTGCTGAATTCAAACAGCAATAAACGCTTGTAAAAGATGAACATTGCTGTTCTGACTAATAACATAGCATCTCAGGGTACCTGTCCAGCGAATAACAAAAAACGATTATGTGATATTGAAAATGAGCACATTTACGTTACAGTTCGGCTAATTTTACACCCGATTTAAAGTATAGTAACAGAGCCTGGCTTGACTTGATGTGAGCTAACCACTGTAAACATGTGCATGCATTCCTTTAAAAACTTAACAACAACACATCGTAACAGCAAAAATCATCGGTGACAAGTGTACCGTGTTATTAGGAACTCACCTTGACAGGGACCTTTGGAAGTTGCTGTCTGCAGACGAGGGCGCGTGCCACGATACGCGCGGGTAGTCTGGTTAAAGCCGACGCGAGATGATGTAGTCTCACGCTGGGAAACATTTTGTACTCGAAAGGCAAACGTCGCAAGGCTAGTCACAAAAGTTCACGCCATAAAATGAAAACACACACGAGTACTTCCGGCGTTTGGTAACGGCAACCGCTCGAGGGGGCGTGCTCGAAACCCCGAACGCTGTGTGAGGGTGTCATTCACGGGCGGCCGTCATTGGATTCTGCGGTGCCTGTGCCCGCCCACTGCTTCACTTCAATACGTCAAAGCGGCCGCCATCTTGCTGCAGTCATGACCGTTTGCAGTCCTTGTGGCAGACGGCGGTCGTATTTCTCACCAAACATCTACGAAAAAACCTTTATACTGTACCTGTATTTAGATTGGCTACCAATAATGATTGTTTGAGTGGGCACATTGAAGCATACAGTCAGTCTCCTTTTCCAGACGCTACATGGTGGAAGATAAATGTTATGAAAGTAATTCATTTAAGTAAAAATGTGCATTTTAAATGTATGAGGTACAGTAAGTGCAAAAGTTTTTTGTTACGAAAAGAAAGATATGTTTACTACTAGCGGCACGGTGGGCGACTGGTTAGCATGTCCGCTTTTGCGTGTTCTCTCGATGCCTGTGTGGATTTTCTCCTGGACCTTCTCCTCCCACATTCCAAAAACATGCATAGAAGGTTAATGGATTGTCCCTAGGTGTGAGTGTGAGCGTGCATAGTTGTTCGTCTATGTGCCTCCTGCGATTGGCTGTCAACCAATTCAGGGTGTATCACACCTACTACTGCCTGAAGACAACTGGGATAGGCTCCAGCACCCCCGCCCCCGTGACCCTTGTGAGATTAAAACAGATCGGAAAATGGTTAAAACAGATCGGAAAATGGATGGATGAATGGATGTTTACTACTTATTTACACATAATTAATATACATACGGCGGCCCGGTAGTCCAGTGGTTAGCACGTCGACTTCACAGTGCAGAGGTACCGGGTTCGATTCCAGCTCCGGCCTCCCTGTGTGGAGTTTGCATGTTCTCCCCGGGCCTGCGTGGGTTTTCTCCGGGTGCTCCGGTTTCCTCCCACATTCCAAAAACATGCGTGGCAGGCGGATTGGGCACTCTTAATTGTCCCTAGGTGTGAGTGTGAGCGTGCATGGTTGTTTGTCTCTGTGTGCCCTGCGATTGGCTGGCAACCAATTCAGGGTGTCCCCTGCCTACTGCCCGAAGACAGCTGGGATAGGTTCCAGCACCCCCCGCGACCCTAATGAGGATGAAGCGGTTCGGAAGATGAATGAATGATGAATAATATACATACATGTATGACTACAACCACTGAAACTGATGTATGATTATTGCTTTATTTAACCAATTAAAAAACCTTGGAATACAACAGGGTGGCACCGCGGTAGACTGGTGACCACGTCCATGTCACAGTGCAGAGGTCATGGGTTTTCTCCGGGTACTCTGGCTGTATTTCTAAATGCATTCCAAATTGTCCCTCGGTGTGATTATGAGCGCAAATGGTTGGTTGTCTTCATGTGCCCTGTGATTGGCTGGCAACCAGTTCAGGGTGTACCCAACCTACTGCCTGAAGACCGCAACCCTGCGTCCTGCAACCCTCGTGAGGATAAGCGGATCAGATAATGGATGGATGGAATACAACTGTTTGAAACACCCACCTCCA
This sequence comes from Hippocampus kuda, assembly GCA_901007745.1. Lineage (NCBI taxonomy): Eukaryota > Metazoa > Chordata > Actinopteri > Syngnathiformes > Syngnathidae > Hippocampus > Hippocampus kuda. Next base: position 66,195 of record CAAKHF010009623.1, read on the forward strand.
TGAATTGCCCGTTTGAAGTTATAGTGCTCTCACTTTTGAATTTCACGTTTGAATTTGACTTTGCAAAGTGCGCCCATTATTTTTTATTTCTCCGAGTGCCAAGCAACTAAAACTCAAAGTAAAACTACGTATCGCCCGTGTTTGTCCAGCTTCACGGTATTGCCTCCTGTCAGTGAGGCTGCACACATGAGCACAGGTTATTGGCAACCACAGGAAGCAAATACTAAAGATCAAAGTAAATAACATTTTTTTTAAAAACTTGAAATAATTGAAGTTCATATGTATATATTGAAGTATATATATATATATATATATATATATATATATATCTATATATATATATAGATATAGATATAGATAGATAGATAGATAGATAGATAGATAGATAGATAGATAGATAGATAGATAGATAGATAGATAGATAGATAGATAGATAGATAGATAGATAGATAGATAAAAATCAGTGGTTCTTAACCTTGTTAGGGGTATCGAACCCAACCGGTTCTTATGCACATTCACCGAACCCTTCATTAGTGGAAAAACAAAAAACAAAGACTATGATTTTTTTTTTTTTACGAATTCAAGACATAAAAAAATCACATTTATTAAAAAGAGAAAAACATTGAAAAAAACACAATTACTGTCGTATAATTATAAAGTATTTTTAATTGTGCACAAAATAAATCAGCCAGTGATGGCCAAGCACGCACCATAACTAATTGACATGTTGAGTTGGGTGTGTCTTAAACTCCATGGCAGAGGCTCTGTCGAACCCCTGAGACCGATGTGTGTTAGAATTCGTCTCAAAAACCTCATTTCTATTCTTTGGCTTTTGACTCAGTATGACTCAGACTTGATTTGTAGTTTTATTGACTTTGTTATTGATTTGTTGTTTTATTGTTTATTGTTGTATATATTTGCTCCATGTACAGCACTTTATATACAGCAGTTTTAAAGTGCTCTATAAACACAGTTGAATTGAGTTGAGTTGAGCTGTGTGTGTGTGTGCATGTATGTGTGTGTGTGTGTGTGTGTGTGTGTGTGTGTGTGTGTGTGTGTGTGTGTGTGTGTGTGTATGTGTGCCAAAGTTGTACAGTTTTTGCCGGGTGCATTTACTAACTTCCTTTCCAGCAGCTTTGTTTAGGTGGACAGTGCTCAAGTTCCCAGTGTGAAGCGGGGCTGTTTGCTCCACCCTCCCCACCTCCCTGGCCGCTTATTTGTATTCCTTGTGCAAGCACACGTGATGAGATCAGAAGCCTTTCAGCAGGACCTCTCTGAGGAAGCCGGTCACCCTCATACTCAACTGCACACTTCTCGGGCCAGCCAATTCACATGTAAGGCTTACACAAAGATGCGGTTTGTCCATTGCACTTTGAGTCCTGGACTTGGCGTGTTTGTGGAAGTCTTGGCTGTGTTGATTGGTTTTGCCTCTGTCTTCCTTTCAGCCACTCAAGCCAACATGGCCGCGAAAGCAGCCAGCAATCTGGGCTACATTCCGCCAGACGGAGGCTGGGGCTGGGCCGTCGTCTTGGCCTCCTTCATCTCCATTGGATTTGCCTACGCCTTTCCCAAGTCGCTCACCATCTACTACAAGGAGATTCAGGAATATTTCTCAGTTTCCTACAGCCAGATTGCCTGGGTGTCGTCAGTCATGCTGGCATCCATGTATGCGGCAGGTCGGTCGTCGTGTGGCCAATTTGGGTGTAGTTTGAATTGAACCAAGTGAGCCCTGTGGGCAAATGTGTCCGCTCTCTACTTTGCAGGGCCAGTGAGTAGCATTCTTGTCAATCGCTATGGCAGCAGGCCCGTGGTCATGGTTGGGGGGCTCATGGTTTGCTCTGCCATGGTGCTCGCCTCTTTTGGAACGTCTATTGTCCATCTGTATCTCTGTGTTGGCGTCATTGGAGGTAATTAACGCATGCTCAACACTCTCAAATGTCACTTAAAGAAGAGCGCATGTGAGGAGGAGGAGGAGGAGGAGGAGGAGTGCTTTGGAGGAGTCAGTACAAGCACGAATACAAAGCCAAATGCGGGGCTGAACCATGATCAAAATGGCAGACATAGAATGTCATGAAGTCATTAAGACTATACTGAAGAAATGAATCCAATGTATCATTACACTGGAGAGGACAAGTGAAATATTTGGGCACACCATGTCATTTGGAGCACGAGAAGAATGTGCATCGTACTGGGATCGCAAACAATTCCCAAATGACTATTGTGTTCCAACCAACAGGAGTCTCTCTTTCACCATTTGACACCGACCCAATAAAAAGGGACCTGGGAGAGGAAGCTTCAGAAAGGCTTTCCCGTTGCATAGTAGTAAAAAGCTGTCATCATGTCAGCACCTGATAACAAATGTCACGTCCTTTGTCCGATCAGTTTGGCTTGATTAGCTCGAAGCCACGCAGAGAAGGGAATTCCACATCCAAGAAAGGGGATGCTTTATACAGCACGGTTGTGACAAAAGTCCCCGTCTCGTACCGTGCAAAAAAGCATCTCCAGATGACTTCAGCTAGGCTGCAAATTCACTGTTTAATTCTATCCTTATTCCCATGTGGATCGTAAGTGATTTATAAGTCAGTTCATCTATATTACGGAAGCGCTGTAAAATGCAATAGTAACAGAAATTCCCACTGTTATTGTTCACCGAATGCTCATAAAAGCCTCACCATGGAAGCAAAGAGCGGTCTCCATGCTGGAAAAAGATGTTTGCACTGTGCTGCGTTGTCACGACCGCCCGTTAAGACTGATTTGATGCATTTTTGATGATGTTTTAAAGCGCCCCGGTCTGATCTCACCAGGTTTCGGCCTTGCCTTCAATCTGCAGCCGGCCCTGACCATCATTGGCACCTACTTCCATGCGAAGAGGCCGCTGGCCAACGGGCTGGCGATGACAGGAAGTCCAGTGGTCCTCTTCACTCTGGCTCCACTTAATCAGTTTCTCTTTGATTCTTTCGGCTGGAGAGGAAGCTTCCTGATCCTGGGAGCCCTGGTTTTGAACTGCTGTGTTGCCGGTTCGCTCATGAGACCCGTCAACAAAAAAGTCCCAGCTGAACTCCAAAGTGAGCCACGTGAAAGCGGCGGGGCACAGCAAGTCCGGGAGGATAACCCACGAGGTGTAGAAATCCAAAACGAGAGACGCGAAAAGGGCTGCATCGACGTCTCTCTCTTCAAACACCGGGGATTCCTCATTTACCTCATTGGTAACGTGCTCATGTTTTTTGGCTTTTTTGCACCTGTGGTTTTTCTGGCCCCGTATGCCAAACATCTAGGCGTCGATGAGTATTCAGCAGCGTTCTTGCTCTCCATCTTTGCTCTCGTGGACATGTTTGTTCGACCGGCAACGGGCTTGCTCGGCAATACAAAATGGATCCGGCCCAGGATTCAGTATTTATTCAGTTTTGCCGTTTCCTACAACGGGGCGTGTCACCTTTTGTGCCCTCTGGCATCCGGGTATGTGGGCCTGGTGGTTTATGCCGTCTTTTTTGGGATGGCCTTTGGGATGGTCTGCTCTCTGCTCTTCGAAGTGTTGATGGACCTCGTGGGAGCTCACCGCTTCTCCAGCGCAGTTGGACTCGTCACCATTATCGAGTGTGGCCCGGTGCTTCTCGGTCCTCCACTTTCAGGTTTGGAGCCCGACAAGCCCGTGAGTGCTGCACATTGAAATATCGGCATTCGTGATGAGTTGATTTTGTCTTTCAGGAGCTCTCGTAGATATTTTGGGGGACTACAAATACATGTACTACGCCTGTGGTGTGTTTATGCTGGTACCCGGCATATTTTTCTTCATCATGCATTACTACAACTACAAGAGACTGGATGAGGAACAGAGGCAGCAGCAGTCTGCACAGATGAGGACGTGTGGAGAGGCTGTGCAGATGAAAATGGACCAAGCGGGAACACAGAAATGAATTTGCTGTGTAGGATGAGAGTAAGTGTAGACTCTAGAGACTGCTTGGTGTCATTGCAGAAAAGACAGAGATTTTAAAAAAAACAACAACAACATTTCATACCTCAGATTAAACCTATTTGATGTAGATTATCTGTAGAGGAATATTTGTTTGTTTGTTATTTCTGTAAGTGTGGCCTTTTTGGGTGGAGACACCTTTTTTTTTTAATCACTTTAATACAACTAGATGGCAGCAGACACCAACATGAAAACTGCCCCATTTTATAATCTGAAAATGTTTTTTTCTTCTTTTAATGGTAAGAAAAATGGGATGAAATCTCTTCTCCTGGCCTTATTTTTGTGCATGTGAGTGGTGAAAGGAATGCATTGTATTGAGCCGTCGGCGACACATTGCACTACAAAAGAGCATAGGCGCTACTTTGTTATTTCCCATTCCACATTTGTTTTCACAATACAGCACATCCAAAACAAGTGTACAGAATTTGCATAAGAGTGGGCAATTCGGGAAAGTTGAGGAAAAGAGTAAGGGTATTGTGTGATATTTGCATGGGACCATTTCATGTCATCCAATGGAAGAGCCGTATCAAGAAAATGTGACTTGGCCGAGATGGCAATGGTCAACTGGGTTCGAAACCATATTTATTGACTTTCACCCTTTTCTCAAAAGAGTTGAGTTCAATCCTGCTCTGAAAACCAAAGCATCCAAGATGTACAATTTGACAGCATGCTGTAAAAGACGTGGATATACTGTCATTTCATATGCACAGCGAGTGTTGCGATTACATATTACATGACACCCGTTGTGAAAGCTGGCTGAAAAAAACAGACTCCATTTTCTTAAGTGTTCAGCAGTGCAAAAAAAAAAAAAGTTAGTCTGGGCACAAGTGAAAATGTGTTTTAGTCACTCACAGCCTTTGTTTCAGTTAAGCTGCACAAACCCTTTGTGACATTGTGACCCGCAGGTCAGCACTCACCGACTCGCTCAAGCAAGTGGACCCAGCCATGACGTGGTAGGCGTGCTTGTGACTTCTTTTTTAGGATGGCAGCTCCTGCTTCCAATCTTGGCGAGTCATTTGTCTCTCTGTTTTGGGGAGGAATTCTGTTCTTGGATTAACTTCATTTATTAGAAGCGACAATCATACCTCACTTTAATGTGGTTCAGTGTTTGCTGTCTCACTGTATCGCGAACTTGTAAATTGTACATCTCTAATGTGATGTCACGGATTTGTCATGACTCGACGGTGATCATTTTTGCCACGAGCCAGAAGGAACAAAGAGAATGTGAAAAGTTTGGGACCATTTCACACCTCACAAAAGACGATGGTGTGCAATGGGTGAATTGGAAAGCAGAACTGGCTTCCAGGACTGCATGTCTATGCTGAGGTGAGCATCATTAGCTCGAGGAAGATGGCCTGCCACCGCCAGTTGGAATGAATGGGAATCATTCTCAGCCAGCGTTTAACAGCCCGCTGCCATCTGGAACCAACAACAGCCAAGTCTACATTGTCATTTCCTGATTCCCATATCACTCACTCTTTCACATACATTCAAAGTCACAGATACTGCAGAGCGGTGACCCCAAGTGGACAAAAATAATGCCAACACCTCAATTGCATATTTTGTATCGATATTATGCATAACACTTTAAGAACTGTACAATGAATAGAATAAATATATGGTCGCTACTTTGTGGATTTCCATCTATCACGGAGAGTCCTGGAAGGAAAAAAAAATGATAAAAGAGGTACTCCAGAAATTATGTTTTGGTTGAGGAAATATCAGCTACGACTGATGAAACGTCGCTACATTTAATTGTTTCCGTTGCTGTTGCTGTTTACAGTCCCATCACACTGTAAGTGTGCTTGAGTTGATTGACCTCCGTGTTTTCGGTCAACTTTTGATTTAGTGGTTGGTTGTTTTCGTAACAAAGTGTCGAGGGCCGCTGACGACTCACAAGGTTGCTGACAGCCTCCGTAGAAAAAAAATAAAGCCAAAAGAGGGCCGACTGCCCAGGTCACATTATTAGCTTCCGTGTACGGTCCCTGTGCATTTTGCTCTGACTCTTGCTGCATGCCCTGGAGCATCTGCAGTACAAGATCCATTGGAGAAGCATTCAAGGACAGAGCAATCCCATTATTACAAATGTATGCTTAAATGTTCCATCCTTAATATGTCCCTGCAAGGTGAATATTGAGGCCCTTTCTTATGGATGGAAATTGCTTCATGCGAGTGAATCGATGGTTTTATAAACACGGATAACATAATCTGCAGATGGGATGGAATGGGTCTCAGGCTTTCGAGGCGAGTGCTTTTTCGTTTTTACATTCCAATCAAGACAACAGGTCAGATTGAGCTAATTATTCAAATTGCTCCGAGAATCACGTGGACCCAAATGTGACATTATGCCGTTAGCAAAGGCAAGGAGGTTCAAGAGGCAAAGTGAGACAAATCGAGACTTCCTCTCGGTGCCAGTAGCCATAAGCTTACTGTCACCCCCTCTCTCAACAGCTTGAGTGTAATCACTGCTATGAACTGTGACTGATGTCAGTAAATCTCACTTTAATTGGGGCCGCGTGATTTAATCCGGGCAGCTAGTCCTGTGACGACTGCAACTGCGCTAAGAGTGTTTGAATGCACTGAGCCGTTGGAGCCCAAACTCACTTTCTACCTCATGCGTAAAACGAGACTGATACTGTCTGTTTAAGCCAACATGTCATTGAAGAAGAGCTGCCCATCTTCTTTCCGACCCAACAGTTGTCTGTCTTTGCCGTGCTTACATTGACATGCAAAGTGACATGGCGTCAAGTGGGGATGGAAGCCTTTTATCATTGTCTGTGGACCAGACATACATCTTAAGGGCGTACTCACAGACAGAAATTCAAAATATAAAGAAACAACGGCGTGACTTTGTTTAATTGATGGGAATCTCATCTGCAACAGCCTGTAATGCCGCAAACTAGGTTGGAAGTCTGTGTGTGTGTGTGTGTGTGTGTGTGTGTGTGTGTGTGTGTGTGTTGCATTAAAAGTCGAGCGCACTCGAAAAAGGAGGTTGTGCAAAAGGATAGTGAAGTGGGCTTGAGAGTTGGGGGCGGAGGGGGGCT
>CAAKHF010009631.1:0-13122 GCA_901007745.1 Hippocampus kuda
TTTTTTTACAGCAGTCACTAAGTTGTATACTCTTTACTGCTCACAACAGTGCGAGGGCTGTGGGGGATCATGGGGGGGGGGGGGGGGGGGACTTGTGCGGTCTCTCGGGATTGCCATAATAGGCTGTGATGTATTATAGTCATTATTGCAGAGTCAACAAAATGTCTTTCTTCTCAATTGCAGTTCCATGTCGGCTTTTGGTCACATTCGGATGTCATTTGTTGGGCGCTTTCTACAGTAAATGTGGCTGCATTGCTGCATCACTGGCGACATACATGAACAGTCACCAACAACAGAATAAACATGTCCACTAAATGGGAGATGTCAAAACTTCTGCTGACTGAAATCGAGAAAAGTAGTGATGCGGAATTTAAAACTAAACAGCAGTATGCACATCATATCACAACCGTATCAACATTAATGAAATGAGGTTTAAGAATTGCCCCTATCCAAGGCAGCCACGCCAGGACTCATTCACTGAATTCATGTGCTAACTCATCCTGAAATTTTCATTTAATACTTGGCAGGAGTGCTCTGCGTCTTTTTCTCCTCAGTATGCGGTGCCTATCCGAAGGGTATCATTGCCACTCAGCTGTTTTTACGACCGCGTATGCTTCTTCCTATTAAGAAAATTCCAAACCTGAATAAATAATTATTTTCCAAGAGCGATTCGGCACCGTTGATGGAAAAGAAACCTGAATGCTTTTCATTTAATTAATGCCCTGCATCACATCCGGTATTCTCCCTGTTATGCAGCAAAACTTGAAGTATAAAATCAAGTTGGCGGAGCAACCATAATCACAGCATGGCACTGTCAGCCCTAGTTTTCCATTGAAACTGCCTTACCATATGCATTTTTTTTTTATTGATTTCCAGATCCATATCAACTCCATGCAGCAACAAGTGGCTGTGTAAACATATGACATCACCACGAAAAAGGCCTGTCCAAAGGGGCTGCACATGCATATGCAAATTCTCCCTCCATAGCAAGCAAAGTCAGTTAAAGTCCTGCTTTTGGTTAATATATAAAGATTATCCGGAGTGATTAATTTGTGGCGAGGATTGTAAAAATAATTCACGTTATACTTGTTCAATATTCATAATCCTTGCATGTGGTCAACACCGAGTTGGTCTGAGCCACGGACTCTGTAATTGTGACGTGAAACAGAACGGTAGCTAATCTGGAAGCTCCCTGAAGCATGGACACAAATGGGGGAAAGAAATGGTCATGTCGAATTAGTCGCGGATGTGGTTGTGCGTGGCTTACTGCATTGGTCAGCAGAAAGAAGGAAAAAAAAACCTTGACGTGTAGGGTCTTTAACCTTTTAAAAATCAATAAAGATGTAAAAAAAAAAAAAAAACAACAACAACAACAATCGGAATGTGTGTGTTCCACTTAAGTCGTCCAGCAGGAGCCATGACTTTTGCCGCTACAGTACTGACCACTGAGTGGTCATCTGAGAAGCAACACAACTGCTTGATAAAATACATGAATTCGTCATCATTAGGCACACATGCACACAAAAAAGATGTTCTTTCAGTTGCGCACAGAAGCGTGTCCAAGGTTTCAATAACGTCCAATTATATAATGATGTGAAATTACTCGGGAGTGACAGCCACAAGAAAGTGAGTGACAGCGATCACAATACAATTGTCTCCACCGTCTCCAGTGATTCATGCATTATTCGGAGGGGAGACTCAGAGTGAGGGCGTTCGCTTCTGTAGGTTGAGCCTGGAGACACAGAGTTAAATAGTAAGTTACCACCTTTGAAGGATGACTCACGATGCTTTTTTTTTTTCTTTTGTCTTTGAGCATGATTCACTGCTCGACTGCTGAGAGCTGCAAAGGCCTCCTACCACATCGCGCCCAAAAGGCAGGTATAGAATGTTGTTCAGAGATCAAAACACAATTGCAAACCTCCTCTGTGTGTTTGTGTGGGAATATCCAAAGCGCAGATTGGATGTGTAGCCAAGATTTCAGAATAGACCATTTTATTCAGAGGATTTTTAACAATGAGTCGTGAAAACATCACGTTCCTATTAAAAAATATACATATTATGCGGCTCCTGATGCACAAGTCTCAAGACACACATCTTTATTGCTTTTTTTTTCTTTTTTTGGAGGGAGGGTGTGGGGGGCTGGGGGGGGTCTTCAGAAATTATGAGGCATGGAGAGGTGGCACAGTTGAGGGGCACACTGTTTGAATCTTGGCCCTCCTGCGTGGCGTTTGGTTATTCGCCCTGTGTTTGTATGCGATAAGAAATTTCATCTATGCTGCATGTCATACTTCAGCATATTTGACAATAAAGATGACCTTGACCTTGACCTTGATATCCCCAGATTGGCCAGCTTCCTCCCACATTCCCAAAACATGCATATTTTTTCAATTGTCTGTAGATGTAAATGCGAGTGGGAATGCTTGTTCGTCTACACGTGCGTGCTTGTGGAGTAATACACGGAACGGTGTTACATAACAGATACAAAAAAGGTAACCGTATACTGCGACAGATACAGTAAAAAAAAACCATAATGAGATTATGCGTACGCGTTGTAAGGATTGGATTATTTTGCAGGAATACAATGTTAATACATTTTATGATTGTAATATATCTTATCTTGGTATGCGGGAGAGAAAACGGGTAGAACGGTGCTTCAAAGACCAGAGGCTCTGTGAAAACAGTGGAAGAACCTACTGCCTCTTCTCATCCAGTTGTTTCGTTTTCTTGTAACCCCTTCAGCTCTCACTGTGCTTCTCGTTGGCACTCTCTGGTCAAGGTTGATGCATGTTCATCCACTAAGCTATTTTCCTTGTCACGGTTGCCAAGTGCTTGCTCTTAGTGCAGTGTGGAGAAGTAGCCATTCATCATCTGTGCCACTATTGCATTCTTCGGGGTTGCGAGGAGTCAGAGACTATCACTGCTGACATCGGATGGGAGGTGGGGTCACCCTGGACAGCTCATTAGTCCTTCACAGGTTACCTCGCCTCTTGTCCAATGTCAGCGAGGACAGGCTTCACGTGGCTCAACACAAGATAAGTCGGGGGGGACAACGGGTAAATGGATGCTTGAACACCTTGTTAGAGTTTAGCTTTAGAAATCACATTCGAGTTTATATAATTCGACCTTCATTCAGTTGGAAAATAACCATGTTGATTCAACAGTCTTCTTGAGTTGCTGCTCAGCAAAATAAATAAGTCAAGCAATCTATCTTCAGTTTGAAAAAGCAGGAGTCGTGTTGTGAAATGTGTTTGCGGCAGAGAGGATTGCTCCATTGTCAACCACCTGAGGCATCTGAGCCATTATTTTTCTGCTTTTCCTTCGGAGTTTACTTTTTCTTAGCGCTGACCCTGTTTTCAAATTCAATATTGCTACATAAAAGCCATTGTTTGCCATTAAAGTTTGACGATAGAGAAAAAATGTGAAGCTGCTGCTTCTCAGCATCCCACAGAGAGATATTTTGTGGGGGGGGGGGACTTTCAACAGAATTGTTATTGTACTATTATGTGAAATTTGATCCATTTTAAAGTAAGTGCGAGTTATGTTCCATCCATCATCCATTTGTCCTCATTAGGGTTGCGGGTTAGCTGGAGCCTATCACAACTTGTGTGTCTAAGGAGAGGTGCTCACCTTTCTCTGTTGAACTTGAGTGAATGCAGGATAGCCGGTCGCCTCTGACGAAGATTCCACAAGTGTAACGTGTCATCTGCGCAGGCTGTGACTAATGCACCCTGTTAGTAAGGCAATTTAAAAAAACAAAAATTAAAAACTTGAGCGAATAATCAAGTAAAGAAGAATTCTGGAATAGAATTTCTCTCAGTACCTTTTCACACCTGCTGTGTCAGTAAAAAAACAAACAAACAAACAACCCCCACCCCCCACAAGACTTAAAAGGTTGAAAGTTAAAAAAAAAGTGAAACATTGACTCGCACTCTATGATTAGAGAAGGGGGGGAATAAGCATAGTAGAGCCTTAAGATATTCCATCAATATCTTTTCCGTAACCAAGTTTGAAAAACAAATCACCTTTCACCATTGAGATAAATGGAAACGCCATTAATGCATTGCAGCCTCTCTCAAAAACACAACAAATGTATTTGTAATCTGTTTTTACTAAGAAAATTAGCTCTCTGTAATTGTACTTTATAAAATCACAAAGTAATGACATAATTCAATGGAACGTAAAGACTTGAACAGTGCTTCATGATTAATTCACTGCGGCTCCTTCTGGTGTGTTTGTGACTCGACCATTGCAATGCAGTATAGTACAGTCATGCAGATACATGTTGAAAAGTTTCACTCGACTATTTTATGTCACTCAGATAATCTGCAGTAGAATTAGTTTTTTCCCAGAGGATAAAGAAAATTTGCCTGCATGTATTGTTATACTCTCTGTCTACATGTGTTGCTTCACATTTATGGTCAAATATATGTTTCTTATTTCTTGTGCTGCGAGACAAATAAAGGTTTTATTATTTGATCTCAAGGCATTCAAATACAGCCAAATAGATGTTATTTGTTAGCCCATCTATGGCATTTCCCATTATGTGTTACCAGACTCAAAGGCAAAGTTATATGGTTGTTTTCAATACACAACGTGTACTTATCTTTGTTTTATATTTAGTTGGACAATAAACACCAACTGAGAGTGGTACGAAACAGACTGAAGCCTCTTTTTTCGCTCACAAGTCCAAACAAAGGAATTGCTAAATGACGGCTCGTATCTTGAAAAACTCGCAAGTCAGGTCACTTGTATCTAAGGTGACCATTAGCGTCAGTACAGCCATCCATCCGTTATTTTTTTTTTTTATATCACACTTGTTCAGGGTTACAGGACAACAGAAACCAAAGATGTTATCAGAAACTAATAATAATAATTCGTAAAACATAACCTGTTCAACCCTTGTTCAAGGCATAACAGATTGTATTTACAGTGAAACTCCCACGGTGAACCTCTTCGAAGGCTTATAAGACTGGAGCCCAAGGAAGAATTAGTATTAGATTAAAAATGTAATCTCGGTATTAAAAAGTGTGAAACATCTTTTTCCTCTTATTAATTTTGGTTTTATATTATCAGCTCACTGGCCACAGGCCACCACATTCTTCACATGAATCATCTACATAATCTTCAACACATTAAAAAAAGAAAAAAAAGAGATGCTTTTATTTTAGTGGAGCTGCATCCAGTAAATTTAAGAAAAACTTTTTTTTCCCTCTGAGTAGATTTAAAGATTTTTGGATATATGTTTCGGGAGAAGGACAACAGCAAAAAGAAATGAAATGAGTGACAAAAAGTGGCAAAAAAACAAGTAAATGACACTAATCAGGAATAGATTACACAACAAATGACAAATTACAATTGGATCTATAACACACTAAGCAGCAAGTTAGCAATATGGAATATTCTCAAGAAAGGTTTAAAAAAAAAAAGTCAAACATGATTTGCTGTGGCGGCCCGGTAGTCCAGTGGTTAGCACGTCAACTTCACAGTGCAGAGGTACCGGGTTCAATTCCAGCTCCGGCCTCCCTGTGTGGAGTTTGCATGTTCTCCCCGGGCTTGCGTGGGTTTTCTCCGGGTGCTCCGGTTTCCTCCCACATTCCAAAAACATGCATGGCAGGCGGATTGAACACTCTAAATTGTCCCTAGGTGTGAGTGCGGGCGTGCACGGTTGTTTGTCTCTGTGTGCCCTGCGATTGGCTGGCAACCAATTCAGGGTGTCCCCCGCCTACTGCCCGATGACAGCTGGAATAGGCTCCAGCACCCCCCGCGACCCTAGTGAGGATAAAGCGGTTCGGAAGATGAATGAATGAATGAATGATTTGCTGTCATGTCCAGTGAAGTACTTTTTTTTTTGTACCGGTATTTGATTTGGTGTTATCTCTGCAAAGATCTCTTGTTGCTCTCACGAGCGCTTCTCCTTGCTTTCGACTCTGCTCTTGTTCTCTAACTTTTGACTATTATTTGTATCTGTTTGACTTTCTTGTGGTGTTTCGAATAAAATAACAGTTGTTCTGCAATATACTTTTTTGCCCAAATAAAACGTGCTTTCCAGGGAACCATTCTGCACTCGTGCCAGATCGTCTATGTGCCACAAATTGTTTTGTACATCATCATCCAAGCTGTGATTTGAATAAAAGAGGTGGCTGCTGAGAAAAATGAGGGTGTGAGCCAAACACATTTACATTTATCTATGAGAACAAGATGAATGAAAACAAGACGCATATTTATTGATAAACTACGAAATCAGTCGCTCTGATAATCCGAAGGCCTTGTGTAGCTTCATCCAAGTGATACAAGTGTTCGTGACCCAAAGTCCTGTTACAAACATGCAAATGAAACTGACCTGTGGTGACCGGAGGTACAACAAACACATTATGAATTATGAATTGGACACAACCCTCATTATTCCTCAATGAATTGCAGTCTTTTTAATTACCGGTAAGCCTTTTATGAAAAGCGTTTTGTGTTATTATTTGAGATATCTTTTGAAACATATGTTGTTAACAGTGCGGTAAACGAGAAAGTAAATAACGTACACCTGATTACACCGCACATTCATTTGACTACCAGCCTTTCTCTTTTCACGGTATTATACATTCGGCGAAATAATACATTCAAAGCAGCCAAACAAACAACATAATTAGTCTAATAATATCCTGCACAACACAACCTCTGATCATAATTGCTATTCTGCCTAATGTTTCAGCTCATGGACGAGAGAGAGCCGCAGCGGCGCGAGAGTTGAATTCATTTATGGATGATTGACAACCTGTTTGTGTGACGCAGTGAAGGTTCGTACTGCTATTCGACAGTGCCTTTTAAAAGTGGCCAATTTGCGCTAATCGATGAAGTCAATCTATCAAACTGAATGTCAAGAGGAAACTCTGAGAAAGCAAAGCATGAGCAGGGCCGCCGCAGCCCACACACTTGAATGCAAGAGCGGGGCACTGACATACATCAGCGATGAGGTGAACACCTGCCTTAATCACATGGTCAACAATAATTCTATTGATGTCATCTTAAAGCTAACCGCATTTGGATAACTGCTCCCGACATTCATTCATTCATTCATCATCCGAACCGCTTTATCCTCACTAGGGTCGCGGGGCTGCTCCCGACAGTGTTGTTTTATTTTATTCAAACAACAATATTGTTACACATGTCTTTATAAAACACAAGTGAATAACTGGGTCATGTTTATTAATGTACACAAAGGAGCAAATTGTGACTAGTTTTATACAATTTCATGTAAAAATAAATATTCAGACGTGTTTATATACAAATTGGACAAAAGTATTGATACACCCATTTATTATCCAACCAAGATATTTTTTTTTAGTAATAGTTTGACCTCATCGTCCATATTTGATTGAAACTCCACCCAAACCATCCAGAAATAATAGACAGGTGTCTTGATGCTTTGACAAAGTAGTTCTCTTACCTCATTGATAAGGAACTGAAGTTGAAGAACGGCTGCACCGCTCTCGTGCTGACAAAAGCAGTCAACCCCGGGCCGTCCCAGTCTGATGACATCACACAGTCAAGGAATTACAGGACTATTCACAAAAGGCAATATCACACATGTTTCAATGCTTATTTACCATCAAATAGCTGGTTTTACAGCATATGTGCTCAGGTATCTTAAAACAGAGGGAAACAAAATGCCAAATAAACCTCGCATCAGGAGAAAACATTGGTGTACAATTGTCAACGTCTGGTGGGCATATCTGCCTTGTCACATATTTTAGGAGGCCCAAAGTTAAATACACCTGAACAGTAGAGCATGTACGTTCACATAAATTGTGTTAATTGTTTTTCCTCTGAGGCCTATTGATGTGAAATTCCACTAACGGGAACTCTAACGAGGAGTGTCGTCGAGGTCAATTGCCATCAACGTGAATGGGTGAAAAAAAGCAGGAGATGGCAGCATTGAATCCATTGTGGCTGAGCTAACTGTGTGTTATAACAATGTTAAAGCTCCTAGAACTTGGCGGACACGCTGAAATGTGACCCAAGCAGCTTGTGATTGATCAAAGCGTTGCTCGCATTAAATCTACTTCAAAGAGTGTCAGAAAAGATTGCTGGAGTTATTTAAATTTAGAAGTAGAAACAATGACGTTATGTATGTACACACACACACACACACACACACACACACACACACACACACACACACACACAAACCTAAATACTACTACTACTACTGCTAAATAACGTACGATTAGTCTGTAAAGTTCATCAAATATAAAATTGTTACGTTCAATGTAAATACATTATGTTGCCATCAAAATTTTCTGTTGCTGTTGGTATTTTATTGAAGAAATGGACTGTTTGGATGTTTGCATTGTCACTACAACAACAACAAAAAAAAAAAAGATTTTAAAACAATTTGGTTTGCAATAAAAATAAGTTTCACAGCCCTGAATAAGTATCTGATGTTTCGTTTTCTTTAGCAGTGGTAGCAGCACCGAAAACTACATCTTGCATGTTTTGCATGTGTCTAAAGGACGACTGGAGAAGGTTATAAATGCACATTGATGTTTGATGATTACTCCTCTCCTCCCACCTCAGGGCACTCGCGTTAGCGGTGAAGCATCCGTGCAAGCAAGGCCAGGAAGGAACAATACCAGTACCATACAGTCCCCCGCTGGCTGGCTCTCTGATTCATGTCAACAGTGTTCAGTTTGCAAAGCCCATTCAAATTAATTTCACGTGTTCATGCTCTGAAAAAAGGGGGTTCTGATATGTTGATAGGGAGGAGGGACTGAACAGAAATCAAAATGTCGATCAGTGTCAACAGGTTTGGATACAAACGTTCACTGCTTTGCATTAAAATGATCCTGCCGGGGATTTATCAGGAGATTTGTGACTCCAACAAACATTGACAGTATTATTATTATTGCACGGGCTAAGCTGCACGTAACATTGCTGATGATACGAGTATAGCCAACTCCAGCATAATACCTTTTTTTACGGTAATCTGCAGAGTAACCTGCAACCTTTCTTGAGTTCTTAACCCTGTATTGTATTTACCCGTGTGAATTCTATTATGTCAGTGCCGCAGAGTATAGCGCCCTCCACAATACAAATATTCAACGTAGGTTTGACTTTTGCACTCGATTCGAAGTAATGACTGAAAACAGGCGAGGTGAAACCCACGCAGCCATACACTTGTTTCCAATCATTTCTTAATTAAAAAAACAAATACCAACTCCACCAAGGGTCAACTCTTAAGATGTCTATTGTAATTTGTAATTAGGGCTGGGCAATGATTAAATATCAATGTATGTATTGCGATAGACAAATGATCAATATCAACAGAAATATTAATCTTCAGGATCCTTATTTTGAAGAGTAAAAAAATGTATATTATACAATATATTTCAATATCAAATGAGATAAAATACTTCCTGATACACTTCAACCATAATGCCCAGCCCTACTTGCAATCTATTAAAAATGTTGAGCTGTGTATTTATTTCTTTGTCTGACCACACTGTCCGTTTCTGCATTCAATGCATGCACTCTGATGAGGAAAAGGCAAACAATTGCAATGCACATCACCTTTTTGAGAGCCAGACATAAAAGCAAAATATAAGGACCTCTTTTCTGCTAAAGCTGCTACTGTAACACAAATGCCAAAAATTAATAATAATAATAATAATAATAATACAACTCAGCAGGACAAATCGTAACATGTGGTACTGTACAGTGAAGAGGACATTTGAGTGGGGCTGATATGTAAAAGACAAAAAGAAAAAACAACTAAATGAACTAAAAAAAAAAAACACTAAATAAAAACCATTCTAAAAAACTGAAAAAAGAAGACAAAAGTGAGGAACAAAGGGTTTTGGTTTGTGCGTGCGTGCATGATGTGAGATTTAAATGATGTCTGGGACAGATTGGACAAAACCATCTGGACTCAGACAAAAAAAGAAAATAAATTCATCTACAAACACCAAATAAAACAATTTCTCTCGCCTGTGGACTTAGCAGTGTGGACTTTTTGTTTTAAATGAAAATGTTGGACCCATAAATTACAAAATTGTGATTGAGAAGAATGAGAAACACAAATTTTGATTTAAACACATAAATGCTTCGCTGTCTGACTCTATAGTTATAAGTTACTGATTATCGGTAGTTGTCCATGAAAAAAAAAAGTGTTGAAAATAAAATACATACGCAGGTTTTATACGCTACAGTATAAGCATGACTTTTACAGATGGAGGGCCGGCTGGTTTGCCTTTCCTTCTTCCTCCAAGGTGAAACTGCTGCTCTCCACCTCACTTGGCGTGAAGTTAACCCACAGCATCATGCAAACAGCTCAGGGCAAAGTGATTGTGTAACATTTATGTGCTGCAATCACATATCCGTTCTGTTATTTTAAGAACAAAATGTGTAAAGCTGTAATGAATAGCTTCAATAAATAATCAAGGGGCGTTGCGGGCTATGGAACAGAGGTTTTAACCCGTTTGTGTAACAACACTGGGAGGGAGGATGGGAAAAAAAAGAAGGGTCAAAAAGCACATTTAGAGAAACATCCTGATACTTTGACAGCGGGGAGGGAAAACAACAAAACAAAAAGGTCCCACGATTTAAACTGCAGCTTCATCGAGGCCAAACAATCCAAATTTGAATGAGGAAACCTTGATAAATACCAACATCCTGCATTTGCCTGAATTCTGATGAATTATTCACTGGGGAAATGAGGAAACATTTGTAAGTTTGTGTCAAGACGATTAAGTACACAAGGATTATTATCTCAATGATTTTGAGGGAAACTCTGTGTCTTTAGGGCTCAGCTCAACTGCCTCAAAGTTAAGAGGTCACAGGTTCAATTCTAATCTCCTGAGTTGAATTTGCATATTCTCCCTGTGCGTGTGTGGCTTTTTTCAATGTACTTCAGCTTCATCCCTCATTCCCAAAATTACTATTTTATGGATTCTAGAAAGATCCACACATGGCTGAAAAATGTTTTTCTGCCAGATGCAGAAGATTTGTCTGACCCCGTCTTAGCCACATGCATGTAGGAGTGCAGCATAACCTCAACAATGTCTTGTTTTTTTTCATTGTGTGACTGCGCAAATGTGCAAGAGTGCAGATAGATAAGGCAGGTCAAGCAAGGAGAAAAGGTCACAGAGACACGTCAACATGTCATTTAAGTGTGAGCCAAAGAGGGCTAGCCTATCACTGTTTCATTAAAGAATAAAATGCCCATAGGGGTGAATGTAAAAGGCCTTTTGTGGACTTGTACTTTGTATATGTGCCCTGCTATTGCTGAGGACCAGTCTAAAGTCAGCTGGGATGACACTTTTGATCCCCCAAACTATAATTTCAGTAGCTAGACCTATAGTAGTGTAAAGGTGCACTTCGGTGCGGACAGCATGGATTCAATTCCCACTCAGTGACGGCGTTAATATGAGTGTGAATGGTTGTCCGTCTCTATATGTGCCCTGTGACTGACTGGCGAGTCAAAGTTTCGCGCCAAGGGAGTGTGATGATAGGACCAGAACTGGGAATGTAAGAAAAGACTGCAGGAGAGGAAGTATGGTGAACAGAATGCCTTCGAGAAAACCTGCTAGCTTGGATTGGAGCTCAGCCCTCGGGCGTGAAAGGCAAGCAACGACGCTTTTTGTGCTGCATGGATTGCCACAGCTCAGAGGCATCAGTTGCACTCACGCTTATTGCAAAAGAAGGGGCAACTTAACAAAGAGTGTTGAGAGAAGGAAGAGTCAACAAAGCGGCGAGACTTCAGCTTAACCTTGAGAGAGTCGTGAAGATAAAGCAGAATATTTTTTTTGGTTGTTGTTTATGTTGGTTAAGATTTTTATTAACGCCTGTGTGGCACAGTTAAGACTGGCTGAGCTCAGCGTGACCTCCTGACATTCCTTTTTTGTAAAAAATGCAACTAAATTCTCAGGAGAGCATGTTCAATAGATTAATATCATGTGCAACGGGAACTCAGAAGCTTTCTTTACGATGAATCAGTCAGTAGCGTGTTGTCTATGGACTGGCTAGAATGACCATCACTGATTTCAGTCACTTAAAGGCAGTGCACTGTACGTGTGTGATTTAACTGCCTAAATGGGAGTGGACGGAAACAGATTTAAATCATCAGTCTGTGACAGTGTGCTTCACTCTCCCCCTGGCAGACCACTCTTAGCGCACATCACATTCAAATTCACATCACACTCGGGGCTACATCAAAACAACCGAGACACTGTCAGAACACAATGCTGATGTGAAGGTGAAGCGCCTACATCTATACACGAGATAAACGCAGCGTTGCTGCCAGATAACTACATCGGGATTGACTGGAGACATGCCACAGATAAATAATTTATTTCGGCTGAATTATGGTCACCTCTCCCGTGAAAACAAAACGATTGACATCAAAATAAATGCCAAAATTCTCTCCACCGTATTTCAAACATGGAACTGTTGTCAACCCTGTAATGCCTGACAAGCATTATGTAAATTACTTCTGAAAATGGTAATTTGGGGAAAATCATATTTTAAACCTGCAGCATCAAATTTGATGATTTAATGTAATATCAAGAATGAGTTACATAATGAAAATCCACGTATCAAATATGATACAAATGGCATTACCTGTATAGGGTGAACATTGTCAAAAAGCATCTCTTCTGATTGGCAGTGTAATGACGAACTTGTCTTGGAACGGAGTCATCATTTTTAAATTTGTCCCGTTTGTTTCACGAAGGCCTGCAAGCTGCAAGTGTCATTTCATCATGAGGTCATGCTATTGGACCGACGACGTAACATCAACCACATCCAATATTATGACTGGCTTAGCTAGTGGACGTATGGCAAACATAGAGAGACCAAGAAGCAAATAATGAGGTTCAGTAAATTAGATTTCCACCAGTGAGTGAGCCAGAAGCAAAGAGGCAACTCCCCGTGACCTGAATTGAATTATTGGGTGACATAGTTTGTCCCCGTTTGTTCAAAATGTTTACACGGGCCTATGTCCCTGTCAGAAAGAAAACCATCCTTAATTGTAGAGTCAATTAGTCACCACTGTTATTACAGTAAACAAACAAGTCTTTCATTTTCAAATATGCAGGTGCAGGAGTGCAGGAAAGGCAGTGGGAAGGAATATTT
>CAAKHF010009632.1:12247-23742 GCA_901007745.1 Hippocampus kuda
GGGGGGCTAGCACGGCCGGGGGGGGCCATGCCGGAGCAGGATGAGATGGGGGCGTCTCCGTGGGGCGGAGGGGACGCCGACCTTTTTTGGCTGAGCATCTGCCAAAAAAAAAAAAAAAACTTCAGTAGGAATTGTTGTTACCGTTGTCCGTGTTTTGTGTTCCTGTTCCTAGTAACAGTTGTCGAAAGCGCTCTGTTCCAGCTGCAATTTTCTGGCATGCCAAACCAGGAACTGAATTGTCATCCCAGACAAGGGTTTCTTGGTGCGTTTTCTGCACTGCCAATTGCAAATAATGTGCCGTTTATGGATCAAGAAATGGACAGGGAATGTTTTTCAGACCATCGAGAAGTAAAAGCTGGAGTCAATGATTTGAAAGGCCTCTCAAGTCTGACGGCAAAAATAAAAGAAGAAGGTACCAGGCCCGCTCTGCTCCCGGACGACGAGCCGCTCAAGTTGCCGTCTCCCACCAGCTTCATCACCTCCTCCTCATCGCTGTCCACGCTTTGGCTCCATCCGAGCAGGGAGCCGGACCTCCCCCGGGGAGACCCCGCAGCTTTCTTCCTGACCGAGCGCGTCGCCTCCCGACCGGCCGACGACGGCGACGACGACGACGGGGGTCGCGAGGCCGGCGACGGGTCCGAGCTCGGGCTTCGGGTCCGGGGTCCCGGCCCTCGCTGACGGCCGTGGACGCGGCTCTCGATCTGGGCCAGCCTGCTCAGGGCGGACGCTTGCGAGCCCGGCTTGGACCGCGACGGCAGCCTGAAGAAGCGCAAGGAAGAGAATTGCCAAAGTTGACCAAAATCCACCCAAAAAAAACAAAAGAGCCAGGAGAAGAGTCAACGGAAAACGAGGACAGGAGCAAGACGAGCAAACTCGGCTCAGAGGGGCCCCGAACAAGGAGACAGTCAAACAAGTGAGAGAGAGAAGGATGAAGGTGGGGGTGGGAACAATTCAGGAGAATGAGCAAAAGTGGAGGAGGTGAAGAAGAAAGGATGAGAAAGTGGAGGAGTGATGCAGGACAGGAATTGAGGAGTGTCAAGAAAAAAAGAACACAAGAATCAGAAGAAAGGGGGTCAAACGAGGAAGAGGAGAAGCCCAAAAGAATTCAGGAGAAGGAAATGAGGAGAAAGCAAGTTGAGAAACACACACAATCCAAAAGAGCAGAGTCTGCCATGGAGGCGAAAGGGCGGAGCTCTTAGCCCCGCCCACCTGGACACACCTGTCCTCGCGCGACCCCGCCGGCTTCTTCAGAAAACGCGACGGCGAGCGGGACCCCGCCGCGTCTCCTCGCTGTCCCCAAGACGAGCCGAGCGGGGACAGGTGGCTCGAGTCCGACGAGACGTCGCTGCCGCTCGGAGGAGCCGCTCGGCTTTGGGCGTCCTGTCGACGACACAGCAACGCACGCTTGACGAACACAAACTCGGACGCCTTCAAACCCGAACCTTGTGTCGAGTCAGGTCAGGTAAACTTCCGCCATCCGTCCATCCCACAGTGAGAAATACCCCAACTTCGTTCTCCAGTTGAAATCCTAAACCTATTTTGAAACGCTCATTTAACAACTTGAACCCCAAACAAATCTTGCCTTGAAACTTTGACCCAAACTTGAAACCTTGAACGTCGTTTCAGCCGTCGGATCTTGAAAGCCTAAACGCGACATTAGCCGAGGTCACGCGAGGTTGATTGGATGGCGACAGCCGCCTGACTGACCGCATCGGCGCCGGCTGTTTGTCGGTCGCTGTGGTTTTTGTTGCTCTTGGCGGCCAGCAGCGCCCGTGCCCGGTCGAGAGCGTCGCTTGTGCCCCCTCGTCTCCACATCTCGTCGGAGCCCGCCTTGGCTAAGCTAACTTTTGCTAACTGTCGTCTTCTCGTCGCTCATTGATGACGCGACTCTAGTGACGTTGGCGCCCCGTTGTTGCTTAGCCCGCATACTAAGCTAAAGGAGCGCGTTTAAACACGTCATTTATCCTTTTGACTGTACCGCCGCCGGGACACTTTGTAGGTTTTTTTTTCCTTTTTGATTGAATGAATTAAACGAGGACAAGTCCAAATGTTTGCCTTCTTCTTCGCCATCCAAGTTTTCTTCTTCGTCCACAACGAGACTGTTGTTGTGGTCGGCGGCTTCTCGCCACTGTCTGCTCCGGAGGGCGAATTGCACGATGGCCCATTGGACAATTGCAACCAAAACATTGTCTTGAAAGCTGCATTTCAGGCTTGAGACCCCATTTTGAGAATCTGCTTTGACACCCCAACGCTATCCTTTCAACCCGATTTCAAACCCCTAACCCTATTTTCACACCGTCATTTGAAACTCTGCATTTGATCCTGGTTTGAAACCCAATTGTGAAACACTGACCCAGACTCGAAAAACCCTAACCCTAGTTTGAGAACTCAATTTAACTTGAAATCCCGACTTTCTTGTCAAAAAATTCAATTCGGAACGTGAACCAGAGTTCTAAACCCACTCTTCGAAGCTTCATCC
Source organism: Hippocampus kuda (assembly GCA_901007745.1). Classification (NCBI taxonomy): domain Eukaryota; kingdom Metazoa; phylum Chordata; class Actinopteri; order Syngnathiformes; family Syngnathidae; genus Hippocampus; species Hippocampus kuda. The sequence goes on from CAAKHF010009632.1 coordinate 14,727, forward strand.
TGGCGACGATGACACCCCTCCCCCCCACTCCCCATCCCGGTTTGAAGGTAAAACGTGTAAACTCAAATCGTCCTGTGGTCTCGTTTGATAACTACGGAGCGGGTCACCTTGCGGTTCTCGCCTTCCCCTCCATTACATTGTCATGAGATTGCGGTGACGCTTGGACGCCATTGGGGCGCCCGTGGCCTTGGAAATTGGAATGAATGAGCGCACGCTGTCATGTCATGTTGCCGCTAATCTAATCCCGTGTAATCCCGGCCCCATCGACTCTGAGCCGTGGGGAAATATTGGCAAAAGGGGCGGGATTAGCAAGCGGAGCGTCTGTGTGTAGCAATTGAGAGAAAAAAAAAGCCATCAAAAACAAAAAATACTTGCACACGATAACATGCCGCTTGCGCAAGTCCGCGCGCGCACTAGCTGCCGTGTGGTGCGGCACATGAGTGTGATGCGGTCTTGCGTGTTTCGGGGGAGACCCAGGACATCATTCCACCTCCACTTGTTCAACCTAACAAAAAGAACGAACCCTCATATGACCCTCCCAACACTCTCTCTCTCTCTCTCTCTCTCGAAACCCTAACCTATAGTTTAAACCCTCATTTGAAACCAAAAGCCCCTGACTTAACATCACAATATCAAACCATCCATTTTCTGATCTGCTTCTCCTCACAAGGGTCTTGAGCCTATCCCAGGTGTCTTCGGGCATGAAGCGGGGGACACTCTGAGCCGGTGGCCAGCCCATCGCAGGGCACAGATAAACAAGCAACCATCCGGGCTCACAATCGCCCCGAGGGACAATTTAATTAATGCGCCATGCATGTTTTTGGAATGTGGGAGGAAAGCGGAGTAACCGGAGAAAAGCCACGCAGGCCGGAAGCAGACTCTGCACCTCTGTGCTGTGAAGTGGACGTGCTAACCAATTGACGCCTGGACCACCATTTTTTTCTTAAACAAATTTGAAAAAATGTATGCCTTTTATTAGTGGCCCTCGACATGTGTATCTGCAGCACTTATGTGTGAATATTCCTTATTTCAAGGACCGTCACTCCTGGAAGTCAAAGCTAATTTCCTACTAGCATGTCGATATCATTTTAAATTGACTTTAGCATCGGCACCGGCAAGCATTCTTTTTGCTGTGGGTTTCATTTTACGGTCAACTCCAACTGGGATGTCACGAAACCGTTTCAAACATGCTCCGGGACGGCTGAGTCGCCGATAGCGTCTGATGCGCACTTGCTGCGCAAGCGACATGGCGTTTTCACGCTGTCTTCGCAACATAGGAATTGAGAGTAAGGCGCAGTTCGATGCGCTCCTCCAAGTGCCCGTTCATTTGATTCATCCTTTCAGCAATCGAGCGCCTGTGTTGGGGAGTTGGGAATGAACGAATGCTTGCACTCATCATTTGCGCATCCCCAATAGCTATACCGTGAAGACGTTTTAAGGGAGACACTGGGAGAATCACAATAAGGCTCAGCAGCCGGGCGAACCTCTTTGTCCGCTTCCGTTTTTTTTTTCTGTCCACAGCATGTTAATCCATCCTCAGACCGTTGGCTACAGCAGCCGGATAACAGGATTGGACATGTTAACCCGCGCGGACGTGGCCGCCAGCTGTTGATGGATGGATGGAAGGATGGAGCCGAGCCAGGCGGGGCTAGGGCGGGCGGGGATTGGTCGGCACGGGGTTAGTGTCCGGCCCCGAGAGCGCCAGCTTAGCGCAGAGTGGCGCAGCAGCCCGGGAGGATGCGCGGGATGCCGAGGCGGGACCTGGAGCTGTAGAAGCGCCGCGCGTCAGCGGGAAGTCGCTTTTCTTCGCTTCCTGGTGGCGTTTGGGGACCACGTCGCTCGCGTCTCGGAACCTGCATGGCGGCCTGAGGGAGACGGAGGGCGGGGGGGCCATTGGCAGGCCAGGTGAGCGGGCGACCATGGCGGTGGCGCTGGAGGCCGTTTGGCTGAGGGTGAAGAACGTCTGCAAACAAAATGGCCTCCTGATCATGTCCGTGCTGGCCGTGGTCGTCGGCTGCCTTCTGGGATTCTTCCTCAGGACCAGGCGGCTCTCCGAGCAGGTCGGCGCCGCGCACGCAAACGGGACAGATGGTTTGAAAAACCTTCCTTCCTTCATTTTCCCAAGCGCTTGGCCTCACCAGGGTCGTTCATTGAAAACTTCCTCTTCATGTCATGACGAACAGAAGATATGGAATGAGAATGAAAGTCTTGATTGTCCCGAATGGAGCATTCGTATCCGTGACTCGTCTTATGCCACTTCATGCCAAAAGCTGCAAACGGCACAACGAGGCTGAATGTCTTTGAACTTGACATTGAATTTGAGTTTGTGACAGTCAATTCAGTCCCAACTTGAAAGTTTCAAAGTAAATGCCAAACGCAAATCAAAGTCAAAGCCACCTTGACGTCACCTGGGTCATTTGGAGAAATCATTTTGAATCAAAACATTTATTCGGACGAAAATGAATTTGAATGAACTTCAGTGAAACATTTTGCATTTCAACTTTGAAATGCTTTCAAATTCCAAATGAAATAGGTGTGTGTGTTTTGTGTATCAGGGTGTGTAAATATGCGTATTGGTCAAAATGTGCGTGTGTGTGTGTGTCGCTGGTCGCTGATCCGGCTGTCACACAGCAAAACTAAGCCGCCGGCGCTTAGTGGCTGCCGGCAAAGCGCTTTAGCAGCCATCCATTCGGCCTCCTCCTCTTCCTCATGCTTCTCCTCAAGCGGCAGGTAAATGAGCAACCCGAGTAGAAGCAGGGGTGGCCAAAGGCAAACTCTGGCAGGCTTTTGACTTTCTGGACCAGGGTTTCCAATCTCTGGCGGCGGTGCGCGCAACCGCTCTTTCGAGACGGACGACGGAGCGTGACCGAATGATGCTGCCCCCCGGTGGCCAAGACAGCCATAACAAAAAGATGGGCACAACCAATCGAATGGAAGCATTCAATCAGGATGCAAACTGGTGAATTCTTCACATTCTGTAGAATTGCGTGACGCTTCCACCACGTTTTCATCAAATACAATATCGGAGAGTGCACATTTTTCCTCTGACATAACACAAGCAAGCACATCATTTGGCAGCTGCGACGGGTGAATGGCGTTCACATTGGTGGCCATTTCAATGGGGAAAGAGAATTGCGAATGTGAGTCCTTGTCGTGTAGCACTTAGTTGACTGATCAGTCATTTCATGAAACATATCTTTGCTAGTCTGTCATCCGTTTTTGGGGGGTGACTTGAAACGCAGCCGTCTGCAAAGCCTTTTCGGATGGTCAAGGAACAGGAAATAGTGAAGGCACCTTTTCTGTGCTCTCTCTCGCTCCCCCCCCCCCAAACAGGAAGTGAAATATTTCCAGTTTCCTGGCGAGCTCCTGATGAGGATGCTGAAGATGCTGATTCTGCCTCTGGTGGTGTCCAGGTACTCGCGCCGCACTCTTAGATTCTGTGTGCGTGCATGTGCGTTGCAGAGAGGGAGCGGGGATTATGCAGGGGCGTGTTCATTGAGGGCACACGCCACTAAGCCAACACGAGGACAAAATGTAGCCCGAACCGAGTCAACTTGCCACCTTAGCGTTACCGACATGCGACGCTGTCTTCAGCCTGCCTTCCTTTGACTTTGTGTCGCTGCCACGCTGCCTTCATGCTGCCAATGTGTTGCCTTCAAATGACCTTCACGTTACCCCCGCGCGGCGTCTTGCGCGTTGCCGTTGCAGTTTGATGTCAGGCCTGGCCGCGCTGGACGCCAAGTGCTCCAGTCGGCTGGGCCTGATCACCGTGTCCTACTACCTGTGGACCACCTTCGTGGCCGTCATCGTGGGCATTGTCATGGTGTCCGTCATCCACCCGGGCGGCGCCGCCCAGAAGGAAGACTCGGAGGACAGCGGCAAGCCCATCATGAGCTCGGCGGACGCTCTGCTCGACCTGATCCGGTGAGATTTCTCCCCCGTCGAGTCCCGTCACGGTTTGTTCCGAGTGGGTGACGAAGATGCGGTCGGCTGTGCGATCTTCTCGCAGAGGTTAGAAATCCCTGCTAAATTGGCTCCAGTCCCGCCTCGAGGGGCAGAAGTTGGCCATCGTGTCTCGGACCGATCGTGGAGTTCCCCAGGGGTCAAACCCAGGACCAGAATCGTTCCGTCCATACGTGCCTCCGTGACGCCAGCTAATACGCTCGCAATTATGCGTCTTACCGCACGTGCGCACGGGTCGAGTCTCTCCATCGTCTCGCTCCCAAGTACACCTTTGAGGAGAACGGGATTTTTAATTGATCCCCTTTATCCCGCAGAAACATGTTCCCGGCCAATCTGGTGCAGGCTACCTTCCAACAGGTGACCCAAAGGGAAATCTTGATCACCATCATGTCTTTCGTCTCGTCGGCCATCCGTTCCACAACCGTGTTTGGCATCTTGTGTCCAGCATCTTTTCACCGCGGTGTCACCCATCCAGCCGCTCGATCCACTTGTTCACCATCGTGTCTCCTATCTTGTCGGTCCCGTGTTGGCTCCCGTCTTGTCGGTCAGCCGCTCAAGGATCTTTTGCACCATAGCGTCTTCCGTCCATCTTGTCTTTACGGTCGTATCGTCCATCTTTTGTCATTCTCCGCTCCGTTGTCATGTTGGTCGCCTGCTCAGTCTCGCTGACCATCGTGTTCACCCAAAGTTGGAAACAACAAAGTCTGGCGCCATGATGTTTCTCTTGCTGGTATTGCCTTGCATCATTCTCTGACGGTGTGGTATATTTTTGGGGGGTGGGGGGGGTGGATTTTTGGCAAAATTGTTGCCTGTGCAGCTGCAACCCGCTGCCTCAACCCGGCCGACCTTGCTTTGTTAAGAGGAACAATACGGCGGCCCTCCCGTCGATGCCCAGACTTTTTCTTCTCCAGCTCTGTGTTCCCCATCGTGAGTTCCATCCTGTTGCACACGCAGTCCATCCTTTCCGGCGTCTTGCTCTCTATCGCGGCGGCGTCGTCCCAAAGGCGTCCACCATGGCGCGTTGCTCTGTGCTTTCGGACAGTATCGAACCAGCAGCCAGTACACGATGCAGACCAAGCCCACGTCGGCCCGGACGGCGCCCCAGTCAGTCACGCGGCCACCGCTCATCTATGGCATCCGGGACGACAACGGGAGCGACGTCCACAACTTCTCGCTGGACCTGACGCCGCCCCCCGACCTGCTGGTCAAAACCAAGGAGGGGACCAGCGACGGGATGAACGTCCTCGGCATCGTCATCTTTTCTGCCACCATGGGTAACGCTTTCCGAGCTCGGGATGAAGATTCGGCAGCATGGGGGCGGTTCTTGGAAGATGGCGTTCGATGTGGCGTCGTTGCAGGCATCATGTTGGGCAGGATGGGTCCAAACGGCAGCGCTTTGGTCAACCTTTGCCAGAGTTTGAACGAGGCCGTGCTCAAAATAGTCGCCGTTGTCATTTGGTAAGTAGACGGTGCGCCGACCGTCGCGACGTTCCAACTTGAGCCCGATCGGGGTTGATGCCTCAGACTTGAGAGTCGGTGTCCTTGACGCGTGAACGTCCGTACTCGGAACCGGCCCACGAGAGTTCCCGGTGTGATGGAAGCGTCGCGTCCCCGCGGTCCCTCCCCACGCCGCAGGTACTTCCCGTTCGGGATCGTGTTCCTGGTGGCGGGCAAGATCCTGGAGATGAGCGACCCGTCGGCCATGGGCAAGAAGTTGGGCTTCTACGCCGTCACGGTGGTCTTGGGCCTGGTGCTGCACGGCCTCTTCATCCTGCCCGCCATGTACTTCTTCATCACCAAGAAGAGCCCCATCGTCTACATCCGCGGAATCCTCCAGGCGCTCCTCATCGCCTTGGCCACCTCGTCCAGGTAACCGTTGGCACGCGGGCCGACTCGTGGCGCGGCGCTCGGGGGTCACCGTCCGGGCGGCTTGTGTTTGCTCTTTTGCCCGTAGCTCGGCCACGCTGCCTATCACCTTCAAGTGCCTCCTGGAGAACAACCACATCGACCGGCGGATCATCCGCTTCGTGCTGCCCGTGGGCGCCACCATCAACATGGACGGCACGGCGCTCTACGAGGCCGTGGCCGCCATCTTCATCGCGCAGGTCAACAACTACGAGCTGGACTTCGGACAGATCATCACCATCAGGTCAGCGGACGCCTCCGGTCCTTCCGGCAGCCCGCGTGGCTTTCGGGAACCTTTCTTGCCGCTCCCTCGCGGCTCCTTTCTTACCTCTCGGCGTGCCCTTCCCCACTTCTGACTTTGTGCAGTTCAAGGCAAGGCTCGGTCCCCGGGACTGTTGGGAACCGTGTTACTGATGCTTCCTTCCTTCCTTCCTTCGCAGCATCACGGCCACGGCCGCCAGCATCGGCGCGGCGGGCATTCCCCAAGCGGGCCTGGTCACCATGGTGATCGTGCTCACCTCCGTCGGCCTGCCAACCGACGACATCAGCCTCATCATCGCCGTGGATTGGGCGCTGTAAGTGGCTTGCGTGTAGAATGTCGGCAAGGCCTTGGTGATCCACGTCGCCTTTTGGCCCGCGCAGAGACCGATTCCGTACCATGGTCAACGTCATGGGCGACGCCCTCGCCACCGGAATCATGGCGCACATCTGCCGGAAGGACTTCATCAAGGAGGGAGACGGGGTGAGCGCTCGCTCGCATGTGCGACTTGCCGTCCTCTCGCTTCCCGTTGCCGCCCGTCTTTCTTCTTGACTTCCTGCCTCAATTCTCGCTGTCCTCGTTTGCCCTTTTTCCAATTCTTCTTTCCCCGCTGCCGACGTCCGCTTCTTGTCCTGTTTACTCACTTCCCGCCTCCTTCTTTCTTGTGTGATGACGGCTTGGTTTCCTACTTCCTACCTCCCGTGTCCTTACTTCTAACCTTTTCACTTCCTCCCCGGCTTGCTGACTTGCCGCTTTCCTCGCTTCCCACTCGCCGACCAGGTGTGTCGTTTTCTTACGCCGCGTTTCCCGACTCCTTGGCGGCGCGCAGGTGCCACTGGTGTGCGAGAGCCGCGCCGGCGTGGCGGCTTCGCTCATGAACTGCCACGACACCGCCGGCGACCGCCGACTGCCGTCCAAGCACACGCTGGTCCCGCCCGAGGTGGCGCGCCTCATGCGGCTGGAGGAGGGCTTGCGGCCGCCGCCCGACAGGAAGAAGCCGCGCGTCCCCCCGCGACATGCCAAGAGGAAAAAGGACCACTCTGCGGCGGACATGAACGGCCTGGAGACCAACGTGTGAAGGACGGCGACGACGCCTTTGCCTTTGGCCCTATTTTCCGCCCGCAGAATTCTTTCTGATACGGCGGGCGGACCGGAACTACAACCACGCCCGGAGCCGTACCGCTGTCGCTTGGACGGAGCTTAAGAATCACTCGTTTGATTCTGCCTTAAGACTCCCGGAGCTGCGATTCACTCACCAGTCCTGTGGACTGGTGAACGTATGCCATCCATCCGCGGCCATGGGATGTCTCGACCGACCAAAAACAAAAAAACGGTTCAATCAATCATGGAATGGAGTCACGTCACGGCTTGAGGACCAAAAGTCTTCCCAAGCGCCCGATGGTGATTGCTCCGTCAATGCATCCGTCCAGCCGTCCCCCGATGGCCTCCGGGAAGTCCGCGCATCGGTTTTCTGCCTCTGTGGATCGCAAGCAGCTTAAAGCTAAGCTTTGAGTCTCCACCAAAATGTTCTCCACGGTCAAATGGTGGCGGCCCAGTGGTCGACTGGTCCTCCTCAAAGTGCAGAGGTGAAAGGTTCGATTCTGGTTTGCATGTTCTCCCCAGGCCTGGGTGACTTTTCTCCGGGTACTCCGCTTTCCTCCCACATTCCCAAAACATGCACGGTAGGTGAATGGAACAACTCGAAATTGTCCCTTGGTGTGAGTGTGGGCGCGGATGTCGATTGGCCGGCAACCGATTCAGGGTGTACCCCGCCTACTGGCCGAAGACTGCCGGGAGGGGCTCCGGCATGCCCGCGACCCACCTCAGGATAAACGGGTTTTGTCAGATCATGGGTGGTTGGATGGATGATCAAATGGCTTTTGATTTTTGATTATTTTGAAGATCACAGCACTTGCTAGACATGAGGTCGTCGTCGGCGGCATTTTGGCAATACACTGATGCAAATTAAAACTGGGCATATACAGTATGTCATGAGTTTTGATGTGAATGCTTTTATTTTTACATTTTGTGAAAGCCTCAATACAAAAGGAACATTTTTTTGGACAACTCTTGCAAGGAGCTGCTGTAGGCCACAGCTCACGCTCGGATGCTCACATGCAGATTAGTCCGCCTGATGTCAGGCCTGCAATCGTGATCCTTTCTCAATCAGGTTTATTTGTCTACATATGGTACTGTTTTTCTGCATTCTATTTTGCACCCCCCCCCCCAAAAAAAATCTTCCTTTTCATGGCAACTATACCTAGCGTCAACTGTTTGTAGACTTTGCAGCCAGGTGCGCAAATAATGGGAGTCCACTGGAATGTGTCATTTTAATGCAAGTAAACAGAGTGATGAGCTCGGTCGGGGTACTGCTGTAACATTGCAGTCGCTCATATTGCGTTTAAAAAAAAACAAGTGCGTGGCAGTGGTAAGTTGCCGTGTTGTTTATATCCTGCCAGACAAAAGCAAAGGCACAATACGTGATATACAGTTCATGCGAATGCATCCACTTCCACGTGGACATCGAACCAGCCCAAGCTAACTTTCATCCGGTATCCCGCACCAGGAATGTCTCGGGAACGCCTCGCCGCTTCAGTCCCGCAAAGTCACTCGGGCTGCTCGTCCTCCTCCTCCTCCTCCTCGTCGTCGCCGTCAGCGCCCGTTCCCGCGCCGCCGCCGCCGCCGATGTCCAGCACCTGGAGCTGGCTCAGGTGAGCCAGCGAGCTCTCGTCCACCGCCGACGCCGACAGACGGTTGAACCTTCCAAGTCAGGTCAGACGCGTAAGCTGTCGTTCGCATGATAGACGGGAGGACGGCAGCCGGCCATACGAGCAAAAGTGTTGGGACACTTTAGTAATGCTGGAATGAGGTTGCTGCACTATTGCTTGG